>JABEVN020003913.1:0-16425 GCA_013146195.2 Codonopsis lanceolata | reverse complement strand
CAACATCTCAATAACTATGAGAAGAACTATCCAACTCATGATTTGGAGTTGGCATTATGTGTGTTTGCTTAAGAAAATGCGGAGGCATTATACGTATATTGCATGGGGAGAAATGTGAGATTTATACCGACCATAAAAGTCTTAAGTATATATTCACTCAAAAGAGTTAAACATGAGGCGTGAAGGTGGTTGGAACTACTTAAGGATTATGATTGTACGATACTATAACACCACAGGAAGGCCAACGTCGTGGTTGGGCGCTTTAGTCGGAGGAACTAAGGGAGCTTGGCAGGCTATGATCACTAAGGAAAAGAAGAATTTTAGACGACCTTGAATCCTTGGGAATTGAAGTCAAGGTTCGAGAAGTAGTGGACTTTTGGCCGCAATGAGTGTCTGTTGGTCCCAGTAGGCTCAATCTAGGCTAGAAGGGGGGAATAGCCTAGATATCTTGTGTAAAAACTTTTCGTAAACATTTCTTAATGATTTCTTGAAAGATTTAATTAGAAGTTAAAGCGGCGGAAACAAGCGAGAATAGCACTATCGAGTGCAGCGAGGATAGTGCAGTTAAGGCTGACACAAGTAGTTAATGAAAGATAAGAGCGATTCGAAACAAAACATAATGATTTGAAGTGGTTAGATGCTTGTGAATAATTACTACATCATTACCAAAGTGGTTAGGATTTTAAAAGTGCACGCGTTTATCCACTAGGTTTATGAGTAAGATCACTAATGGATCGTGTACAAAATAAGTTTTTAACCAAGTGTATAAAGGTGAAGAAACAATCAGGAATAATTGTTCTCTGCGTGTTGAATTAAATAACGGTTTAAAAACAAAACTAAATGAAGGCGAAAGAAATTTAAGGCGAGGCGGATCTGCGGCTTGAGAGTTTGGTGAAGTGTTAGTCCTTGTCCTTTGATCTCTTGAATGCTTGAGTGTTGAAGATGAAGCTTGAGAGTTTAATGCGCAAGAGTTGTTCTTGAGTCTTCGAGGACTTGAATAAATACCGGGGAAGAGATCTTTGGACCGTTGGTGAGGCAGTGAGCTGTGTCCAACGTTCTTTGCATTGAATGCAATTCGGCACTTTGGGAGATGTAACGGACCCACGGATCTCAGAGTGTGGAGAAGACATTCCCAATTAGAGTAAGGTTCAGGCTGCGGCTTCGGCTTAGAAAGTCTTCTTAGCCAAAAGAGGTAATGTCTTCGGTCTTGAGGTTTCGGGAGGTTTGGGCAGTTTATCGGCATGTAGAGAGTTGACTTCTTGAAAATGAAATCGATGAAGACATAATGACTAGATATTTTTGAAAATATCTAAATAGGTGTACCACGATGTCATAATTTAAGTGATTTGGCCAATTTTGATTTTCCGTTCTTTGAAGCGAGACTTCAAAGTCTAACATTCTTCTAGGATTCTTTGAAGAAGCTTGCAAAACCGCGCTTAAACTAACACTTAAACAATTCTAAGCCACTTTGATTCTAAGGCAGGTTGCCACACTAATCGGTGCAGAACCTTTTAGCCAGCATACTCTAGAATGAGAAGATATTCAACTAAATCTAGAATTAGGAATCAACAGCAACCATCACTGTTAGAAAGGATTAAGGAAGGACAGGCTGTGGACCCAAGGTTGATGAAAGTGTCGAAGGGCCTCGAAGAGGGTCGTCATTCAGATTTCCAGGTTAGTAGTGATGGAATTCTACGTTTTGGATCTAGAGTTTGTGTCCCTTCAGACCCAGAATTGAAAAAGAAAATCTTGGAGGAAGCACATAACTCGAGGTTCGCGGTACACGTCGGTAGTACTAAGATATACCAGGATGTGCGTGATACCTTTTGGTGGGACAACATGAAAAGGGAGATCGTGGAATTCATCTCCAAGTGTTTAGTATGTCAGCAAGTGAAGATCAAGCCCAGGAGGGTTATTGCAGTCATTGTCGGTGCTCGAGTGGAAGTGGGAATAGAGATGTTAATCGATCCAGCTCTAATGGTTCCAGTCCAGCATAGGTTCGATTTAGTCGGTTAGCGCTATTATCCGGTCAAAGACCTAACGATTTCGGTTCAAACCTGCGGTTTCCAGTCAATGATTAAACTTTTACATTTTTTCCCAATTTCGAGGCTTGTACGTTTATTTGAGTGTATTATACACGTCCCATATATTATACTAACTATATTAAAGCTGTTAATCGATCCAACCCTAACGGTTTTCGGTATTTTGCTCGTCCCGTATATTACTAACTATACTAAACCGTATGTAAGTCGGCTTTCGGTTCAACCCTAACAGTTTTCGGTCCAGCCCTAACAGTTTCGGTCCCTAAAACGGTCCTGCTTAAACGGTCCATCTAGAATTTCAACCCTAACGATTTTGGTCTAACCGGTCAAAAACCAAATGGTTTCGGTTTGAACCTACGGTTTTCGACCCTATTAACATCTCTAAGTGGGAATATATCACCATGGATTTTGTGGTAGGATTGCCTAGGACCTTGAAAGGTCACAATGCTATATGGGTTATTGTGGACCGATTAACCAAGTCTGTATATTTTCTGGCTTTTCGGGTTACAGATTCTTTGGAGAAGTTGGCAAGGTTGTACTTTAACGAGATTGTCAGTTGCATGGGGTTCCAGTCTCGATTGTGTCAGATCGTGATGCAAGGTTCGCCTCTAAGTTTTGGGCCGGTTGCGAGGCGCTAGGTCAAAGTTGAGCATGAGTCACGTCTTTTCACCCATAAGCAGATGGTCGGTCGAGCGGACCACCAGGACACTAGAGGTCATGTTGCGAACGTGTGCTTTGGATTTGCAGGGCAGTTGGGATGATCACTTGCCGTTGGTGGAGTTCACGTACAACAATAGTTATCACGCAAGTATTGGAATGTCGTCGTACGAGGTTCTTTATGGGCGGAAATATCGATCACCTACCTGTTGGGATGAAGTGGGTGATAGGAAACTTACCGGACCTGAGTTAGTTCAAGCTACAACGGAGAAGGTGCAGTTGATCAGAAAACAACTTTTTGTGGCAAAGAGCAGACAGAAGTCGTATGCCGACAACCGTCGTCGTGCCTCGAATTCGAAGTGGGGGATCACGTGTTTCTAAAGATTTCGCCCACGAAAGGTGTTATGAGATTCGGTATTAAAGGTAAGTTGAGTCCGAGGTTTGTTGGACCGTTTGAAATACTCGAGCAGGTGGGAGAAGTTACCTATCGACTTGCTCTACCACCTACACTCTTCGAAGTTCACAATGTGTTCCATGTGTCGATGTTAAGAAAGTACATGCCAGACCCTAGTCATGTGATCGCGTATGAACCCTTACAACTTCGAGAAGATTTGAGCTATGATGAGCAACCACTCCGAATTATGGATCGGAAGGACCATGTTTTGAGGAAGCGAACTATTCCTTATGTAAAAGTTCAGTGGAGTAACCATACCGAAAGGGAAGCTACTTGGGAGCTCGAGGAAGAGATAAGAGAGAGATACCCCGAGCTATTTGTTTGACCAGGTACGTCAAGTTTAGAGGACTAAACTTATTTTAAGGGGGTGAGAGTGTAATATCCCTAATTTTTGATAGTATTATATATATATATATATATAATCATTGGAATGAATGTACTTGGGCCTATATTGGTTTAGTTATCTTGGGCCGGTATCTATGGTTTGGCCTAATTTGAATGAAATCGATAATTGGATCTAACTTAATTTAATAGCAAGCCCACTTAGTTTTGGTACACAAGTGAGTTGTTTATTTGAGATTGGGCTTGAGCCCAATTGGTTGTCCATTTGATAACTGTATAAAGAAAATAATAATAATAATAATAATAATAATAATAATAATAATAATAATAATAATAATAATAATAATAATAATAATAATAATAATAATAATAATAATAATAATAATAATAATAATAATAATAATAATAATAATAATAAAACTAAGCCTAATTCTTTACGTGTAGTTAAGTGCGATTGATGGAGCCAAGATAATTAGGGGTTGTGAAGGGTTCGAGGTGCCTTGTTGAAAGGAAAGCGAAGGCTTTTAAGCTTCAATGATGGTGGGAATTCAAGGGATTTTTTTATGGTGACTATTTAAGGGGTAGCTGATTTCCCTAGCTGAATCATTCATAGAAAATAAGAACGGAGGTTGAGAGAAGTGAGAGAGGGTGCACGGAGGAAGTCTCTTGCGAAGTATCGGAGTGGAAAGAACCGACGACGCACCAAATCTCCAGCGGGCAAGATCGAGTCTTTGATTGAGGTGAGATATTGATTCTTCGTCTTGAGATTTCAGGTAATTGTTTGTTTCTGCTGAGTGGGTAAGCAATGTATGGGGTTTCCTTGGGTCGGTGAATCTGAGGGAGGAATAACAGAAGAGGTGGAGTTGGGTTGAGTTGCTGCCCGAAGAAAAAAAAAGATAACAGAAGGGGGATCTTGGGGGACGGCCGGAGTGAAGAGGGAGTGCGTGCGTTGTGTGTGTGTGTGTGTGTGTGTGTGTGTGTGTGTGTGTGTGCAGTAAGAAGTGGGGGAAAGGGGGTTAACTCTAAAAGGTTGAAGGGATTTATGAATAGGGGTGGTTGTTGGGTAAGTTTAAGAGAGAGAGAGAAAGAAATTGTGGGTGTACTTGGGGGGGGGGTATAGGAAGCCTCCAAAAGAGAAGAGAAAAAATGGGGAAAAGGGAGGGAAGTCTAATCAAGGTCAAAAAGGGGGATGGAGGTAACGGGTGGAAAGAAAAAAAAATAAAGGAAAAGAAATTTGTGGTTTGAGTCAATTTGCTGGTGGAAGTATGTTTTGGGCATTGTACTGACCCACTATCAAGTTGGTTCCTAAAAGGAAAAAAAATAAAATAAAATAAAACGAAGTTATTTAAAAAAAATTAGTTTAATTACTTAGATACTTGTAAAATGTTGTTTAAAATAATTTAGTTTTTTTTTCTTTCTGTATTGGATGTTAGATTTGGGCAAGTACAAGCAGTGGTAACTTACACGTACAAGCTAATTATTCACTACTTTTCGGTAAGGGATTATACTTCCTTAAGTACTTTGATCGCCCTATTTGATTCTTCGTCTTGAGATTTTAGGTAATTGTTTGTTTCTGCTAAGTGGGTTGACAGTGCATGAGGTTTCCTTGGGTCGGTGAATCTGTGGGAGGAATAACAGAAGAGGTGGAGTTGGGCTGAGTTGCTGCCTGAAGAGAAAAAAAATGATAACAGAAGGGGGATCTTGGGGGACGGCCGAAGTGAAGAGGGAGTGCGTGCGTTGTGTGTGTGTGTGTGTACAGTAAGAAGTGGGGAAAAGGGGGTTAACTCTAAAAGTGAGAAGCGATTTATGAATAGGGGTGCTTTCTGGGTAAGTTTAATAGAGAGAGAGAAAGAAATTGTGGGTGTACTGTGGGGGAAGAGGAAGCCTCCAAAAGAGAAGAGAAAAAATGGGAAAAAGGGAGGGAAGTCTAATCAAGGTCAAAAGGGGGGATAAAGGTGACGGGTGGAAAGAAAAAAAATAAAGGAAAAGAAATTTGTGGTTTGAGTCACTTTGGTGGTGGAAGTATGTTTTCGGTATTGTACTGACCCACTATCAAGTTGGTTCCTAAAAGGAAAAAATAAAATAAATAAAACGAAGTTATTAAAAAAATTATTTTAAATACTTAGATACTAGTAAAATGTTGTTTAAAATAATTTAGTTTTTTTTTTTTTTTTTGGTATTGGATGTTAGATTTAGGCAAGTACAAGCAGTGGTGATTTACACGTACAAGCTAATTATTCACTACTTTTTGGTAAGGGATTATACTTCCTTAATTACTTTGATCGCCCTATTTTATTCAGTAAGCTTCCGTTATAATTTTATTGTCTTAACGTTTTGTTTGTAAACGCATGCTCGACACTCGCCGATATTTGCTTTGAACTCCGTCGAACCTATTTTTGTTCATACTCCAAAATTTGTAATTTTTGTAACATTTGTTTGACTTCTTTGAAATATCAATTCATTGGAAAATGGATTACATATATATATATATATATATATATATATATATATATATATATATATATATATATATATATATATATATATTTGGACGTTTGACTTTATTGGAACTCCCCCGTGATCATTAAGTAAAATAAATTGTTACGTGAAATACGTAACACTAATGAAATGAAATGATGAATTATTTAACACCAATGAACATGTGGTGAGGTTATCCGGATATACCTTCAGGCCCATTGGACTCAGGTCCATTAAGGAAGTCAGCTAGGTCGAAATGACCACTTAAGTGATCATTGAATCTACGTGTGTTCCTTGTCTTCAACCGGTATGGGACAGTTAGCGGCAATTGGATATCTCGTATTTGTTTTGAGCCTTATCTTTTATTTGGAATTCCTGATTAACATTTGTATTTGATTTTACTATTTCTACATCTGGTTGATGCAATTATTGGTGTTGGTCCCAAAATAGGCTCAATCTAGGCTAGAAGGGGGGGGGGTTGAATAGCCTAGTTATGTTTTTATAAAACTTTTTCTTTTAAGAGCACTTCTTAAAGATTTATAAAAGGTTTGAATAGAAGTGCTTGAGCGTGAGAACAAATCGGATTCTAAGATTATCAAGGAGGCTGTAAGGCAGAGAGTGCAGAATAGTTAAACATAAGCGATTAAAGTGAAAGATAAGAAAAGAGTCGAGCGCACACGAGAATTTGAAGTGGTTCGTACTTTGAATAGTACTACATCCACTACCAAAGTGGTTAGCTTTGGATTTTAAAAGTGCACTTGTTTTATCCACTAGGTTTATGATTTAGATCTCTAATGGATCGTGTACAAAGTAGTTTTTAACCAAGTGTATAGAGGTGAGAGAGACAATCAATAGATAATTGTTCTCCACACGTGCGAGAATTAAGAAACGATTTAAAGACAAAGCAGAGAATGAAGTCGAGAGAAAAGAATTTAAGATGGCGGATCTGCGGCTTGAGAAAGTTTGGTGAAGTGTTAGCCCTTGTCCTTTGATCTCTTGAATGCTTGAGTGATGAAGATGAAGCTTGAGAGTTTTAATGCGCAAGAGTTGTTTCTTCAGATCTTCAACACTTGAATATATACCAGGAAGAGACCTTTTGACCGTTGGTTTCAAATCAGAGATAATTGAGTCCAACGTTCTTTTGCATTGAATGCAATTCGGCGCTTTGGGAGAAGAAAGCGACCCACAGATCATCGAGATGCGGTGTGCGAGAGAAGACATTACTAAGCGAGTAATGTTTGAGTCTGCGGAGCTTTGCGGCTTGGAAAGTCTTCTTAGCCAAAAGCGGGTAATGTCTTGGTCTTGATTTTCGGGATACGGTCGAGCAGGTTGTCATCATCGAGTTGACTTCTTGAAAATAATCTGGTGAAGACATGATGACTAGATATTCTCAAAAATATCTAAATAGATGTACACGTGTCATTGTTTCTTGATCTTGGCCAATTTTGATTTTCCGCTAATTGAGCAGACTTCAAAGTCTGCTGTTTCTTCAAGAGGCTTTGTAGAAGCTAGCGATGGCGCCTATTGGCGCTAGAACTAACACTTAGAAACTATTCTAAACAAAATGACTCTAAGACAGTTGCCACACTAAACGGTACGCAGACCTTTTAGCCTACTGTACAATAGAATCAGAAGATGACTCAACCAAATCTAATCATAGGAATCAACAATTGGTCTAATTAAAACTATTTGACTTTTTAGCGAAATATTGATTTTACTATTTCTTGTGGTCAACTCCTCCTTAGAAACCGGAGGGGTTGTATATGAACTTACTGGGCATTGTTCGCTCACCATTTTCTACTTTTCTTCAGGTCGTAAGTAAGTTGGGGTCCTTTTGGGCTTGAGTGGACCGTGTGGAGGGTGACCCGTGTAAGAATAAATTCCTTGGTTTTGACGTTTTATTACAGTTATTTTAATAAACAATTATTTTGTATTGGGATTTATGGAGCCAATTACATTTTGGGACTTGTAATAGACAGTTAGTGTGTTTTGGTTAGAGGAATTGCAATGTTTTATTTTGGATATTTTGTGGTTTAGTATTTAGTAATGGTGACGTAGCCAAATTGTGGGACCGCGGTGTCGGTTCTAAGTTTGGGGGCGTTACAGAAACTCTGGTTTGTTTTCCCTTTTGGCAAGGTGCACATACACTAACATTCTTTGTGTTCAAACAAGGCAAACCCCTTATAACCTCATATCTCACAAGTTCATCAAGTTTACGATAACATATCCTAACTTTTGATGCCAAAATTCAGTTTCATCAATATTAGTATTATGAAAAAAATGAACAATATTATCCATGTAACAATTATTTGATGATCTTGTACCTGCAAAAAAACACACTTGTTAGACAAATCATAAACCTCACAAGACTTCTTGTCAAACTTTACCTGAAGATTGTCACCACACAATTGGCTAATGCTAATCAAATTAGCTTTAAGCCCTTCAACGTGATATACGTTGTTGAGCTTAGGTAAGCCATCAACATCCAATGTTCCTTTTCCTACTATCCTACCTTTTGCACCTCCACCATATGTGACCTTACCTCCATTGCACAATGTGTAGTTTGTCAAATTCTCTCATGTACTTGTCATGTAGCGAGAACAACCACTATCGAAGTACCAAGTACCTGGGATATGCGATTTGAAAGATGTAAAAGAAACTTGATAGTTCAAATCAGTTTTTGGAACCCACATGGTTCTAGAAAAATTCTGCACATGAGGTTTTGTTTGTTTCGGCATATGATATTCCTGATGTTCTACCCGATGACGTTCCTGATGATGCATCAGTGGGTACGTCATCATGTTCTGGGCAGCAAACATTTTTTGGGTTCCAACCGAATTCTTAGCAAGATCAGCCCTTCTTTTGTGATAAAATGGTTTGATATGACCTGGTTCATAGCAGTAATGACAAACACACCTCTTTTTCCTATATTTAAAATTTTTCGCAAGCCCATTTTGTTTTTGAGAAGAACATGAAAGTCCGTCTCCTTCTTTAACAAAAACTATAGGTTTAAAACTCAATCCAGTAGTACATTTTTGACCAACACTCGAAGCTTCATCAAACTTGGTCTTACCTCTATTCTTTTTGGACAAAGTCTCATTAGCCTTTTCAAGTTCGGATCTTAATTTTTCAATTTCATCATCCTTTTCGGCAAACAAGGTTTCCAATCTAACTATGGATACTTTTTGTTCATCATTCTCATTTAAGAGAAAATAAATTTGTTTATCCATAATTTTCATTTTGGCACACCTTTTTTTTGCCAATTAGCATATAAAGCCTTGTATTCTTCAACCAAATTAGAACCATCACAATCAGATTCATCATACTTAACACTTTCAGTGTTCTCAACAATTGAGGAGTTGAAACACAAAAAAATCTAGCAAACTGTCCTCAGATGATGTATCCGATAATGTATCATTGGCAGCCTCATCAAACAAAATCCGTTCAAAATTTTCATGAATAGCGTTTGTCTCTTCAAAAACAAAAAACATAATCAGATCTCCCACATCTTTTTCTTTACTATCACTAATAATGGAGATAAAATTCAAACCCTTTTTGCGTAACGTGTTGGCACATTAATTTGAATAATGGCCATATCTTGTACACACACAATATTGAAAATAATCAAGGTTTAGAGTACATGCATGCTCATCAATGGATTTGATGTAGGCCGACATCTTATCCTTCAATTTCGAATAATTAATTAAATCAAGAGTAAAAGATTGAAAAAACGAAACACTTTGAGAATCAATCATGGCTACAGCAGGACCATCACTTAGTAAAGCTAAGTGTAAGCTCTGATACCAAATGAAATACTATATGTAGCTAGGATTCGTAAATAGACAACACTTGCTGAAACAGTCACCAATGATGTATCCAATGATACATCATTTCATGAGTCATCAAGTGTAAACAACAACGGAATAAATAATAAACGAATTAAACAGAGTGACACCAAGTTATAATTTATGTTTACAAGTAAAACACTTGTAGACGATGCCTCATGGCAAAACTTCCACTATAATAAAAGATGTCAATTGCTTACAATATGAAAACAAATCGTTTAGAGAGTGGAAATCATTACGAAAACTCCTAAGTGAGAAGATGTATCTAATCTATGCAAAACACTCTTGAATACATCAGCAAATTAAAAGAACACGAAGAATGTGGAGTAAAACAATGAACAACAAAACTGATGAGTCTTCTGATGATGTATCATTGGGTGGCTCATTGGTTCGTAACAACACTTCTTCGTCTAAAACTCTCTCTGAAAATTCTCTGCTTGGGTTCACAACGTCCAAGGCTGATCCTTTCTTTTATAGAGCTCCTAGGAAACTTCTCCACCAAGAAAACAACTTACCAAGGCAATGTTAGGATTAAGAAAACGTTATATTGGAAATAGATCTCTAATTTCTATAAGTTAGTGATTGTCATAATTACTGAGTCCCTAAACAAGTCAATAACCAAACAACCTGCCAAATATACTAGAAAACTAATAACAATCCATATCCTTAAAGATAGGACACGACAAGGAGGGAAAAATAAGTATTATACTCCAACACAATTGACATGCAATAAAAATCAAAGACATGGAATGTTAACTCACTAGCATAGTCCAAAAAATATTCTTAATTGGATAGTCTGGAAATTGTGCTCTTAAACGAATTATTTGAGCAAGTAATATCATAAATGCTAGATTGCGAGTTAATAACAAACTCACATGGGATCATCGAGTTGATGTATCAACCATTACCATAAAATATCTCAATTGACCACATGATATATGAATATGTCGATATATATTAGGCGTGCCAATTGGGTGGGTTGGGTTGAGTTGGGTTTGAGTTGAGTTGGAATGAGTAATGGGTTGAAACGGGTCGAAACCCGTTAGAACCCCAAATGCTAAACGGGTTGAAATAGGTTGGGTCAGAACGGATCGGGTTGAAATGGGTAATGGGTTAAAGCGGGTCAACTCGTCTCAACCCAACTTTCCCAAAAAAAAAACATAAATTCATAGCATAAAAAGCCACGGGGCAAAATGGGTATCGTGTCTGACCCGACCCAACACGTTAATTTTATTAGGTCGAAACGGGTTACCCGCTTCAACCCAAAAATACTAATGGGTTGGGTAATTAGTGGGTTGGGTTGGGTGGGTTAATGGGTTATAATTGTCAGGCCTAATCTATATCCCCATTAATCCATTCTAAAAATGTATGACTTTGTAGGTGATGGTCTAATAATCAGTTTTCCTTGAGAACAAACGCTACATGATAATTCATTTGAAGTTAACGCCCTTTTATTTTTCAATGAATGGTCATGTGAATTTTTATTAATATTCTCATCATTATGAATCCAGGATGATCCAATCTATTATGCCAAATAATAGAAGTATTTTGATCACATGCAGACTTCTGGTTTACTAAATTATGCACTTCAGGTGCATTAATTTTGGCATAACATAGACCCGAAGAAAACGATGGTAATTTCTCTAATATATGCTTCTTTCTCGAGACAATAGTAGTGACACATAATTATTCCAAACCACTCTCATTCATTGTCTCAATGTGATATTCATTTTTGCTGATATCGTTAAAACTTAATAAATTTCTTTTGGACTTTGAGGAAAATAATGTGATGTAGCAAAATCACAGCTTGGGCCGTCCGTGTGTTGGGTTGGATATCTGGGGTTGAATCTGCTTCCTTGAACCTGATTTAGAACACAGAAAACCTGAGTGGAAGTGCAAGGCAGGGTCTTGCGAAACCCCTTCGGCGTGAAAGCAAGTATCGTATGAGATAGTCAAAAAGCAATTTGACAGAGGTTCTAGGCTCAAAAAAGTGCGTGTACCTTATTTGTGGTTATGGAGGAGTATTTACAGGCCCCCAATGTCATTGAATCCGTCTAGGATTCAGTTTCCTTAGATACCTAATCAATCAAGGAGAGAATCCCTTGATTGTAGACATGATAAGCGACAGGCCGCATAAATATAGGAACAGATAAGACAAATGTCCTGCGCGGATATGGAAACCTTTGACTCGTCTTGGAGAGCAAGTTTCCAGAGCTTCCTGCCTGATATGTGCCCGGGCGAGCAAGGCTCTGCCCGGCTGATCGATGTATACCGACTCGAGGTAAATACCGGTCCTGGGCGTGGCCCCTGGTCGGGTAGGCAAGGCCGGTGCTCGACCAGGTTTGGATAGGACGATTCTAATTCTTTGTTCGGTGTGAGTGAGGTCCCTGCATGGCCCATGGTGACAGTAAGGCCCCTGCGGCTCGGCCTGTTTAAACGGAGTTGCATCGGTAGACACCCACCCTCGCATCTATGGTACGTAACTTTGGCATGCGATATCAAGACCTATTTAAACTTAACAAATGTCAAGTTACTGTGGTTTAAAATGCAAAAGATAAAGTTGTGATGCGCAAAACAAGAAATGCAGTGGGCAAAATGAAAGTGTCAAAAATGGTTGAAGATTGAAGGGCTGGCGCGGCCAAAAGAGGTCCTTGACGCGGCGCCCAATATGCCTTATTTCGACACCCAAAATTGTTACAGTGCGCCCAAAATTGCTACAAGAGTGCTACAGTTAACGCATTATGCAAATTATTCAGCACGCGGTACAAGCAAAAGCAACACGAAGAATGAAAAAGAAATTCCCTCGATGTCCCTCTCTCAGCCTATAAATAGAGGCCATGGGGTTCGCTTTCAACACACCGAAAATACTCCCAAAGCTTTCAGCATTGTTGTTACGCTGTGAGAATAGTGAGCGATCGGATGAGCGCCCCTCCTATAAAGCCTCGGCCCCGCCAAAACTCCTCCAAACGCAAATCCAACCGGGTTAAAGTGATCCTTAGCCCCCGCCTAGGCATCCACCCTATTTCTCCAAAAATCTCTGAAGAAAGCAGCTGCCTCCCGAGTAAAGGCCAAATCCGCCAGAAACAAGTAGTTGTTCTGCCCGATTTCCGCCAGCAGCAAGCACGCAGGAGCAAAAAAAGCAGCGTTGCTCGCCCATTTTACTTGCCCGTAAGAAACCTTCTACCTCGCCTCGAACCGCAAAGAACAAAGAAAAAAAGACTCCTCTCTCGAGGTATGACAGACACCGCGCTCTAAAAGGTGAGCCATTAAGAGCGTTATTTATTAAAAAAGCTATTTTACATCCGGCCCAATGTAGAAATATAAGCCATTGTGCTGCCCGGATTTATTTAGAAAATAGCACTAAAAAGAGCCATTATTTTGGCCAAATATTTTTAAGTATATTTGTAAATTATTGGAAGGAAGTGGCTGTAAGTCTGTAAATAATGTAGACATCGGATGTATTTGTTTTCTTCTCTCTCTTTAATGTTTTATTTATTTGCTAGATAAATATAATAAAAGCATACTTTAACCAAAAACTGTTTTGTGAGATCGAAATGGTGAGTTGGGTGCCTAGCACCTTCCCAACTCGTAACTTAGCCTCTGAATCCGCTTTATTTTATCTCTGGTTTATTTTTGGTTTTTTCTTTATTTTTTTCTTAAAATAAAGATGGCGACTCTGTCAAAATATTTTGGATCGTATTGAGGCATCGCAACATCCTTTCTTATTATTTTCCGTTTTCCCCTAGAAAAGGGAGAATGAGAATGAAAGGGTGATGTATTCCTATATCCTGGTATCCCCTAAAAAAGGGATAACTTGATATAGAAAACTCAAAGCACTTATAGTGACCCGAAATAGGCTTTAAGACAATGTTTATAAAGTCTGTAGTGGGGCCCGCAACATCCTTTCTTGCACTTTCTATTTTCCCCTACACAAGGGAAGATGCGAATGAAAGGGTGATGTATTCCTGCATCCTGTTATCCCCTAAAAAGGGAATAACCTGATACAGAAAACCCATAGCTCCCATAACGAACCAAAAATCACTGAAGTGACTGAGATGTATTCAACGCGCTTTTTGACAGCACCCTTTCCGCATTTTCGATTTCGTCTTCTCCTAGACAAGATAGGGTGGAATGGAAAGCGTGGTGTCCGCACTGCACACCGCATTTCCCTAACCAAGGGAGCGTGGGCGTCATCCGGGGCACCCACAGTGGCGACTCCGCTGGGGAGATCGTTTTTATTTTAAATAAAAATGGAGGGCTAGACTCAGCAACCAAAACTTTTTTTTCTTTTTTTTCTGGCTAAAGTATGCTTGTTATATTTCTTTAAGCATTTGAATATTGCATTCTTATACATCCGTGTATATATTTGTGGATATGATCCTCCATCTTGCAGCAGGTTCGTTCCAGTCACTATTACAGATATATTTAAAAATATATTTTTTTGGAAAAAAAATCAATATATATATATAAAATAAATTTCTGTGCAGCATAACGAAAGGGATGGGGCTTTATTTTTATTATCATTTTATTTATCGCTTTATTACTGCTTTATATTACTATTTTGTCCCTTTTTTTATTACGCACAAATTTGTACATATTTTATTCCGATATGTCATTTTATTTTGGGGACTAGGACAAATTTGTAATTAATAGGAATAGATAGATTCCCCACTTTTCTTTCTATTTCTTGATGTGATTATTATATTTTAGTATGTTAATGCGAGCTTTTGTCGTGATTTTTTTTTTTCTTTATCAGCTAAGACTCTGCAGGCTGAAGATCGGAGGCTGGATGCTAAGGATTTTAGAAAGTGCGTTCCCTTCCCTTTCTCATGATTTTTTTATACTCTAACTTTTGCCTAGGCCGCCCTTTCGGGTTTTCAACCTAGCGAGCTCTTATTTCTCCTTTTTATTGTGTTGTTTTTTTGTGCTCTAATTTTTGCCTAAGCCGCCCTTTCGGGTTTTCAGCCTAGCGAGTTAGAGAGGGAAGCAACTGCCAGATGGATTAGCTCAAGCATAATACCTTTTGAGTTTGTCGAGGTTGAAGGGCTGAACAAGGTCTTCTCCTTCTTGGTTCGTGAGGAGGACTGCACCTCCTGATTGGATTTCTTTGACGATATATGGTCCCATCCAAGGGGATTTCCATTTTCCCCTAGTATCAACATAACTAGGAGGTTTTTCTCGAAGCACGAGATCCCCGACTTAGATGTTGCGGCCTTTAACTTTTTTATTGAAGACTCGGGCTATCCACCTTTGATATGCTTGAGTATGCTCCAGGGCCAGCAGGCGCCGCTCGTCGATTAGGGCTAACTCTTCGTATCGCCCTTTGACCCAAACGATTTCTGATATGCTGGATTCCATCATCACTCTCAATGATGGAATTTCAATTTCAATAGGCAGCACTGCCTCCATGCCATAGGCTAAAGTGTAAGGAGTAGCCCTAGTGGGTGTACGGACTGAAGTACGATAGCCCCAGAGGGCTAATGGCAATTTTTCAGGCCAGTCTCTTCCTATATCAGCCATTTTTCTGATAATGTTTTCTAGTGTTTTTGTTGGTAGCCAAGCGGCACCGTTGGCTTAACTGCGACGATAGGGAGAATTTATCGCTTTTGGATTTTTGAACTCGTCGAAGCAAGCGATTCACGTCCCGCTTAAAATGTGTACCATTGTCGGAGATTATCTCGAAGGCACAAAATGTCGATATATAATATTAGTTCGGATGAATTGAACACCTTTTCTAGGGCATTTAGAATTTTAAAGGAAGAGCTTCCACCAGCCTTCGTGAAATAGTCGGCCAGCTACCGGGGCGTATTCGTGGCCGTTGGATCCACTGGGTGAATTTGGCCTATGGCGTCGATTCCCCCAAGTTGAAAAGGGCCGAGGGGGTAGTGGAGTTATATAAGATGCGAGGGGAGCACGTGTTGTAACAAATTCAGCAAAACTTGCGGCACTTGGCAGCATGATAAGCGCACCCAGCAGGAATATAGTCGGTTTCAAGCATACTCCAATAATACCCTGTCGGATAACTTTCTTGATAGCATATGGCCATTCATGTGGGGCCCGCAGGTACCACCATGCAGTTGGTCCATGATTTGCTCGACCTTTACTTGGTCGACGCATAATAAATTAAGGCCTTGATAATGCTTTTTATAGGTCGTCATGGCTGAATACAAATTGTGATGCCCGTCTCATGGAGACTTTCCTCTTTTGTCTAAGCGGGAGGATATATCCGCTTTACGAGCGGATTTAAGATATCAGTACCGGGGCTCGTGATGCTTCGGGGTACGATAATTTTAAAGCAATATCTTGGGAGTGACCTTTTCCCGACTATAAATGGTTGGACTTGGGTTTTCTGTGAAATTTGGACCAATGATACAAGAGTGGTCAATGCATCGGCAAATTGATTTCTATCTCGCGACAAATAATGGAATTAGATAGAATCAAATTTAGTGGCAAGTGCTGTTAGCTTGGCATGATAGAGTTGCGTAGGGGATCTGAGTCTTCCATTTCCACTTGACTTGGTTTATGATTAGGCGGAGTCTCAGTAGACTTCTGAGTCTTTGGCTCCACTTTGGAGAGCTTCTTGAGCCGATATCTGAGGCTTGTATTA
>JABEVN020003912.1:0-16421 GCA_013146195.2 Codonopsis lanceolata | reverse complement strand
CGTGAAGGTTTTCATGTTATAATGGTCCATCGTATCCATTATAAATCCCAATAAGCGTAGCGTGTTTTCATGTTATAATGGTCCTATACATTACTCATTATACCATTTCGCTAATAGGCGTAGCGTGTTTCATGTTATAATAGTCCATCGTACTCGTATACCATTTAAATCAATAGGCGTAGCGTGTTTTCATGTTATAATGGTCATAAATTTTCCATTATACCATTTCGCTAAGTAAACGTAGCGTGTTTCATGTTATAATGGTCATTAAATTTATGTTAAACTAAGTTAAGTTAAGTTAGAGATTTACGTTACGTTTAGGGTAAGAGTTAAGTTGCGTTACGTTAAGTTAAGTTAGAAGTGCAATTTAAGTTTTAGTTAAGTTGCATTATGTTTTAGAAGTTAAGTTAAGTTAGTTAAGTTAAGAAGTTAAGTTAAGTTAAGTTAAGTTAAGTTAAAGTTAGTTAAGTTAAGTTAAGTTAAAGTTAAGTTAAGCTAAGTGAGAGTTAAGAAGTTAAGTTAAGTTAAGTGAAGTTGGGTTAAGTTAAGTTAGAGTTAAGTTAAGTTAAGTTAAGCTAGCTAAAGTTAAGTTAGAAGTTAAAGTTAAGTTAAGTTAAGTTAAGTTAAGCAAGTTAAGTTAAGAAGTTAAGTTAAGTTGAAGTTGCGTTAAGTTAGAAGTTGAAGTTAAGTTGCGTTAAGCTAAGTTAAGAAGTTATGTTAAGTTAAGTTAAGGATTAAGTTGCGTTGCGTTAAGTTAAGTTAAGTTAGAGTTAAGAAGTTAAGCTAAGTTAAGTTAAGTTAAGTTAAGTTGAAGTTGCGTTACGTTAAGCTAGAAGTTAGAAGTTGCGTTAAGTTAGGATTGAAGTTAAGTTAAAGTTAAGTTAAGTTAAGCGTTACGTTAGAAAGTTAAGTTGCGTTAAGTTAAGTTAAGTTAGTTACGTTAAGTTAAGTTAATTGCATTGCGTTTAAGTTGAAGTTAAGTTAAGTTAAGCTTTAAGTTAAGCTAAGGTAAGTTAGAGATTAAGTTGAAGTTAAGTTACATTAAGTTGCGTTGCGTTTTAAGTTAAGTTGCGATGCACGTTACATTAAGTTACGTTACGTTAAGTTAAGTTGAGATTCGTTGCGTTTACGTTGAAGTTAAGTTAAGTTGCGTTGCGTTGCGTTAAGTGCGTTAAGTTAAGTTGTAATGTGAATGTTTTAATTTTTGTAATTATATTGATGCTAATCATTTTAATTATTGATATTATATTATTAAATTAACATTTCAAATATTATTTTAATTTAATTTCAATTTAAGCACCTAACGTTACGTTTGCGTTAAGTTACGTTAAATTGTTGTAATGTGAATGTTTTAATTTTTGTAATTATATTGATGCTAATCATTTTAATTATTGATATTATATTATTAAATTAACATTTCAAATATTATTTTAATTTAATTTCACCCAATTTAATTAACGTTAAGTTAAGTTGTAATGTGAATGTTTTAATTTTTAAATTATATTGATGCTAATCATTTTAATTATTGATATTATATTATTAAATTAACATTTCAAATATTATTTTAATTTAATTTCAATTTAAATTTAAGTTAACGTTACGTAAGTTAAGTTGTAATGTGAATGTTTTAATTTCAATTTAATTTCAAATATTATTGATATTTTATATTTAATTTTTCATTTATTTTCATCGAATTTTCCACATCGAAAGGTCATTTTAGCGACGGAATATTCGTCGTGAAAATAAACATAAATTAAATTGAATATTCAATGAATGTAATTTTCCGCCGAAGGTTACTTTAGCGATGGAATTTTTCCGTCGCGAAAATAAAAGAAATTAAATTCTGAACTTTCAGCGACGGAATTTTCCGTCGAAGGTCTCGAATATTTCCGCCGCGATGTTAAATTCCGTCGTTTCAATGACGGAAAAGTCGTCGGCTGATGCAAAATTTCACTAATGCTAAATTTAAAATGCTAAAATTCCGCCGCAAGGCACTGTTTCTAGTAGTGTAAATACCTATCTCACTGGGAGAGGTGCAATGATATGGTAATCTCATGGTTCCTTAATGTTGTTTCTCCTGAAATTGGCTCAAGCTTAGTCTATTTTAAAAGACAAGTAAGTGCAGCTTAGTGGTAAGACGCTTCACCCATACCTAATAGGTCGTGGGTTCGAGTCACCAAGGGGGTAAGTGGGGAACCACTACTGATCCTCTAAAATAAAGAAAAAAAATAGTCTATTTTAAAAACAACTAAAGAAATATGGGATGATCTAGAATGTAGATTCACCCAGGCAATGCATCCAAAGTGTTCCAGCTCAAGAAAGAATTGATGAATCTTCAGCAAGGATCATTATCAATTCCAGATTATTTTACAAAATTCAAAACTATCTGGGATGAATTTGCGGAGGTGTAATATGCCAAAATGTTAATGTGTGTGCTCTTAAGATTCACTTAGGAAGATGGATGAATATGAGCAATTAGAAAAGGTAACACAATTTTTGATTGGACTAAATGAAACCTACTCAGGCATACGTAGCTCAATTTTAGTTATGACTCCCTTACCTAATATGAGTACAACTATGTCATTCCTGATGCATGATGAAAAAGTGAAAGAATGTTCAGTTAAGCAAGCCTATGTCTCTGTTGATAACAATGCTACTACTACTCTATTTGTCAAAAATGTTCCATATTCATCAAATCACAGCAAGAGTTTCAATAATTATGGTAGGAAAGTGGTTTCCAAGGGCCATTTGCTTTGAAATCATTGTGGAGGAAATTGACATGTTAAGGATTCATGCTTCTTTCTTAATGGTTTTCCTGATTGGCACAAATTATATGGAGTTAAGCCTGATCCATCTAAAATGCCAAAGAATTTGAAGAACAAGTCTGGAGGTTTTCATGCTAATGCAGCTAATGTAACTTCTGAAATGAATGATTCTGTTACTAACATTGTATCCTTGTCTAAAGAACACTACAAACAGCTGTCGAGTATGTTTAATGATCAAAGAGCCATGAATTCAGATGTTACTCAAACTACAGGTTGCAGGTAAGTCTCATATCACTCTTAGTGTCATAAGTTCTGTGCATTGCAGTGTAGATTTCAAGCATAACCAAGAATGGATAATAGACTCTGGCGCTTCTGATCATATTACCTCAATTTTTATCTGCTCATTAATCATATTCCTTTTGTGTCCATAATTCATTTACCTAATGGCCTTACTACTTCCACCACTTTTACAAGATCTGTTCATCTCTGTGGTATAACTCTCTTTAATGTCCACTATGAACCAGAATTCTCACTTAATCTATTACCTGTTAGCAAATTTGTTGCTTCCAGTAATTGTAGCTTATCTTTCTTCTTAACCTACTGTCTCTTTCAGGACTTGGCCTGCAAGACCTTGAAGGGGATTGGTAGCTGGTTGGAGGCCTCTACAAGCTTGATCTGCATAATCCTAAGTCTGTTAGGCTTGTTATGTAATGTTCTGCAACTCTCAAATCTGAAACATTATGGCACTACAGATTGGATCATATACCTATGTCTATGTTGAAATATTATCCAATTTCTTATTCCAAACATATTGAAAATTCTGTTTGTGATGTATGTCATTTGTCCAAACAATGCAAAATTCCTTTTTCTCTTAGCACTTCTCATGTCACTACTCATTTCTCCTTAATTCATTGTGACATTTGGGGTTCTTATAGGCATCTTACTTATGATGGTTGCCATTCTTTCTAAAGAATAGTAGATGATTTCTCTAGATCTACATGAACTTACATGTTGTATTCCAAAACACAAGTTCTTCCTTATATGCAAAGTTTTCTGAAAATGGTGCAAACTCAATTCCAAACATGTGTCAAAATTGTTAGATTAGACAATGGGTCAGTTTTTTAGTGGGGACATGTAACACCCCGGATTCTTTCATGATCATTGTGTGCTTGTTTTCATACATTCATAACTATCATGAGTATGTTTACTTAGTTTATGTGTGTATTGTAATCATTTATAAGTTACTAGTTGTTATTTAGTTACATTATTCACACTTTGATTCTATTACGTTGTTATTTGTTTTGATGACATTTAAAGTCTTAATATAGCATGTTCTTGCATTGTAGATCATTCATGAAGCATTTAACATGTTCATGATCATGTATGTTTATGTGTTTAAGCATTGACTCAATCGTTGCTTGGATATTGCATGTTTCGTGCTTTGTTTCGAGACTTTCCTAGGGTGTTTCGGGTGAGTTTCGGACCCATTTTGAGCGTGGAATCATCCTTTGATGCTTGGGTTTGGTTTAGGACTCATTTAGGTTGAATTTGGAAATATTTTGGTTCAGAGGGCTGAGCGGTCGCTCATCATTTTGGCTGGGCGATCGTGCAAAATCGAGAACTGCCATATTGGGGAAAAAGGTACTGAGCGGTTACTCAGTCATTTGACTGAGCTAGCGCTCAGCCCCCAGACAGCTTTCCCTTGTTTCATTTTTTTGAAGTTTTGTCCAATGTAACCCGCCCACTTAAACCTTTCCTAAGAACCCCCTAACCCTCCCTAATCATCCTTAAACCTATCCTAACTTGGTTACCTATTTCTAAGTGAGTTTTGAGTGGATGATTTGGAGGGATTAACACCACAAATATATATTTTAAAACTCCACATAGTAGTGTCACTTGTCCCACTAGCATTTTGACTTCACAAACACCACAAATCAGCCTTGGGGCCAAGGTTCTAAAAATCGTTAGACGACCGCTAGGCGGCATACTAGCGCCTAGCGCCTAGGGGACTAGTCGGGGCTTAATCGGGGCCTATGCGGGGCCTAGAATTAAGGCATAATTATCATTTTTTTTGATAATTTACATCAAAGATCAAACACATTGAATACAAATTTAATTTTTTTTTTATGTTTGTCATTTTATCAAACACTTGTCTATATTTGTAAAATGAACAAAAATATACAAACCTACCATTAATCATAATTCTCAACAACCCCAAAGCAATAAACCAGACAAGTTTAGAGCTAAAAACAAAAAAAAATATTACTCTAGTTCACCCCCCCCCATTACCTCCCTCTCTGCATCACCATTACCACTCCCCCTTCCTTCTTCAGTTCGCCCCCCTTCCTTCTCTGGTCACCACATGCCACAAAATAAAAGCTACAAAAATAAATTAAGGTCGGCGAGGTTTGGCGTAGACGCCGACTTGGTCGATTAGGCGGCGACTAAGAAAGTCGCGGCGGTAGAGAGGGGCCTAGCACCTAGGCGGGGTCTAGGCGGAGCTAGGCGGAGAGTTTTAGAACACTGCTTGGGGCTTCTCATTTGCTGCATTCCTTTCCAAAAACGTGAGATAGAGAGAGAGAGAGAGAGTTGAGGGCTTGCTTGAGTTCTTGAAGGTTTCATCTTGGATTCCTTAGCTTCCTTCCCCCATTGTTCAAGCCAACTCCATAGAAGTGAAGGGCTTGTTGAGGAGATCATTTCTACCCGATTGTTTTCTTTGTTTTGTTTCTTGTTGGTGAATTACAAGTAAGTTACTCTTCTTCTTTTTGGTTTTGGTACTCATTGATCCTAAGGAAAACAAAACCTATGATTTTTGAGGTCAATGAGTACGCATACTTGCTTTGTATGCCTTCATCTAGTGATTTGGAAATGTGAACTTATTTGGAGCATGTGTAGGATGATTTTATGATTATGGAAGAATGTTATATCATTTCATCTTGTGTATTTAAGATTGTGAACATGTTAGAGGCAATATTTACATGTTTACTTGAAATGGTGCTATGTGAAAGTATCCTAATTAGGGCTTACTTGGTATATTGGTATGTTGACATGTGTTTTAGCTTTAATTTGATTCTATGTTGAATATGAACTACATTGTAGTACTTTGGATGATTTTCAACCTAACTAGACTTATTTGCTTAATTATGTACAACTCCGACCATCTAGCTAGTTATTGCTTAATTATGGTTTGCATTATTTGCATGTTTATGATTACATAAATTTCGTACGTGGAATGCAATAATCAGATGCCTCTTTGGAATGTCGAGCACAATCAATATCGAATTTCTCTGCCCAATTTTTTGTTAGTAGATATGCAAGTTCACGAGTCATTTATCAGCAATATTATTGTCAGTATGATCCTTTGCTCCTTTCTTTTAAACCAAAATATATACCCAGCAGCTTTGTTTATAAAAATGAATTGCAATACTAATAAGTTAATTCAAATTGCAAAATTTTATACTCAAATTCAAATTACATAAAAAGAAAAATAGCATACGTGACTTCCAATGATAAGACAATTGTGAACCATGTGCTTTATAAAAGTGATTTAAAATGGATTGAACTGATCAAAAAAAATATGTTGAGAGAGAGCTAGAGACTTTAAAAATTGTTACTAAATTTTGTATTGAATCATTCATGTGTGTCAGTGATTGTTTCAAACCCTAGACTTATCAATCCATATTTCATCCTAATCGTAGCGTCAATCACAATACCAAGGTTCGCGTGTAATTGAGATATTAGGTCAAGGTCTCATTCACCGGGTAACCTTTATAGGAAGATCTTGGGTTCTTGTCAACATGAAACCGAAACTAACTTGGATATCTTTTTGTGCATTTTTCTCCTTTAATGATCTTAAAATTAATTCCTACTCCTAGCATTTGGGTTGCTTCTTTTATGAGTAATTAACTTATTATAACATAATCTCTGGATGTTGATTTTAAATTCATATTGTTTAATTGGTTCAGAAAAAGTAGAAGAAGCAGAAATGGAAGAAGAAAAAGAAGAAGAGGAGGAGGACATAGGTATGTAAAACTTCCTCGTCAAGTTATTGTTTCTATAATTAAAATCAATGCTTCTCTTGACTGCCTAAGCTAGAGAAGGTTTGAGGGAGAGAGACTTTAAAAATTGTTCCAAATTTTTTTTATTCAATCATTTGTGTGTCAGCCATTCTTTCAAACCCCTAGACTTATCAACTATTTCATTCTAATTGTGGTGTCAATCACAATTCTGATATTCATGTCTACTTGAGGTGTTAGAGCATCTCTAATACTAATGTGGATGTAAAAAAAAATTAATGCCGCCTAAGATTTACATCCTTCTTGAAAGGAAAAACATCTTCAATGCAAATATGGATGATAAATATGGATATGATATGACAATCAAATTTATTCACATTATGGATAACAGTGTGAAGTTTTCAAATTCTACTTGAGGGTGTAGATACATCCTAGTAATCATTATTATTTTTTAAAATTATTTCTATTGGTTGTTATCTTTTATTTTATTTTTTATTTTTTTCAAATATTATTTTAGGGGTGGGATGCATGTCACATAAGATTACATCCATATTTTCGTTGAAGAGATTCATTTTGATTGAATGTGAATGAAGAGTAAAAAAATAACACATATAATTGAGGGTGTGAATTACCCACGGGCCACGATCACGTAGGATCAAATCCACGATTATATTGATGATGCTCTTAGGTCAAGGTGTCATTCACATGGTATAACCTATATAGGAAGGTCTTGGGTTTTTGTAAACATGAAATTAATTCCTAGTATTTGGGATGATTATTTTATGAGTAATGAATTTATTACAACATAAGCTCTGGAGTTGATTTTAATTTGATACTCCCTCCGTTTTTAAATAATCGTACTCTTTGATACGACACATCGTTTAAGAAAAAAATATAATTTGGTGTATTATAAATATTTGTATAATGTATGATTTTTTTAATACCCTTAAACATATGGTTATAATTAAATTAGATAGAAAAAATAAGGATAAAGTAATAAAAGTGTTTTTATAAAAAAAATTGAAAAAAGATAATTATTTTATAACAGACAGACATTGAAAAGATGACAATTGCTTAGAAACAAAGGGAATATTGTTTAATTCATTCTGAAAAAGCAGAAAAAACATAAATTAATGGAGAAAGTATGGTCATAATTAAATTAGATAGAAAAAATAAGGATAAAGTGGTAAAATTATTTTTATAAAAAATTTGAAAAAAGATAATTATTTTATAACAGACAAATAGTGAAAAGATGACAATTGCTTAGAAACAAAGTGAATATTGTTTAATTCATTCTGAAAAAGCAGAAAAAACATAAATTAATGGAGAAAGAAAAGAAGAGATACGTACGTAAAACTCCCCTGTCTAGTTATTATTTGTATAATTAAAATCGGGCCAATTGCGATGTCCAGATTTTAAATTATGATGCCTAATTTTGGGAAGGGGGCTTTGTGTGCGTCTTTTACTCATTAAAGGTATCTTCGATATTTTACCTCCAAAAGTATATTTTATCGGTTGAATAAAAAGAAAGTAGACTGAAGAACTTATAATTTCTCTCTAAAAGGTACCGACCCGAATTTCTCCCTTTTTTAAATGGATTAATTGCGAGCTGGTACACTTTCCTAAAATTGTAAACACTTCACTACCCTCTTTTTTAAAAAACCGCTTAAGTCCACTTTTATAATTTTTTTTAATATTGTTCGTCTTCTTCACATCCAACTGAGTCTCTTTTCTTCATTGTTGACTTATTCTTTTCATCTTCCCCGATCATTTTCTCCCTAACTTTTGATCCAGGATGAACCACCAAACCCATCATATATCAAATCGAAGCTCTCGACGAGATCTATGAACACACTAGGTTTCACACATTAATGTTTTCGTTTTAAGGCCAAAAAACTATGTTTAAGAACTTTTTTGGACTTCGAAAATTTTCTAATGCTCAATTTTTACACATAGATTTAGGGGCATTCTGACGTTAAATTTGTCCATTTCGATACTCATATTTGGTGGCAGTGTTTAATTATTCATTCCAAAACCAAATTTGTCCATTTCGATGCCAAAGAAATCACTTGTAGACAAATTTATTATCAATGCGCACAACCATATATAATGCTTAGTTTGGAGTCAAACAAAATTCTGAGTGTGTGCGTAAAATTCGAACAGGATAGTACACTACAGCAATCACTCATGTGTGGGTGTCATTGCATTGCTATAAAGGTACCTGTGATTTGGGCAATGTTCTAAACGATGACCAATGTTTTGATACTATGATGCTTAGTTTCCAGAACTGCCTCCGATGTGGGCGTCGATGGCCAAAATTTTTAGCGATGCCTAAAATTTTAAACGATGCCCAATTTTTTTCCTTGCGATGCCCAAATTTGGGCAATTAGCTTTTGCATTGCGACGCTCAAAATTTTGAACAATGCCCAACTTTTTTGTCCTGTGATGCCCAAATTTGGGCAGTGGCTTTGTCCGCACGCCTTTCCTTCATTAAGGATACCTTCGTCATTTCTCCTCACAAAAGTGTACTGTAGCGGTTTAAAAAAGTTATCGTGGACTTTTGGGGTTATATTTTGCAAAAATTACAAGCCGGTACATCTTTTAAAATATGTTTTCAAATGAATGCACCTATTTTTTGCCCATATCTTTTAGTTACAATTTTGGGGAAAAAGTACGTCTCTGCCTCTCTATTTCGTATTTGATGAGCGGGAGGTAGATATTACATTCTAGTTAAAGAGCATAACTTCTAATGGAAGCTCTTCACCAAGGTTGACATTCTTCAATTGCTCAGCCGCCGCCGTCTCCCTCTGCCCAAGCAGTCCAGCCGGCGTCCTTCGTCTCCTCCTTGTTCAATTTCTGCCCCCAAGCAAACAAGCTCCACCTCCGCCTTCTTTCACAAACTCTGGTCCCCCTACCAGTTTGTCCCACCATTGCTTCCTCTTTCCCCCAAACTCGACTCCATCTCTCTCTCTCTCTTCCTGCATCCAGCAAGCCCCGTATCTCTCTCTTCCATCTATCTCTGTTCCAACCGGATCATCAACAAAGCTCCGCTTCAACATCATCTCTCTCCATCCACCCCCCTCGTCTCCAATCGCCGGTCTCCACCAAACCTGCCATCTCATTTGCCATATCTGCTTTCTTTTCTTCAATTCTCCACGTAGATCCGTCGACGACGTCTCCTGGACGAAAGGGGACAGCATTAGAATTCTGCAATCCTTCCGATCAGGACACGTGGCTTGGTTCCGGGCGTCCTCTATCTATGCAATTCTATGTCTTCGTTCGTGATCATCTTGGGCGAAAGGTAGTTGTAGAGGAACGAGGCTCTGAAAGAGTTTCTTCTTATAAATTTTCTTATACCTTTTCCTTCTTTCTTGCCCATCGACTACTTTTAGGAGTGGGTTTGCATAAGCCCTCTTTCTATCGCCGATATGCTAACTCCATGCTCTTCGGCTCGTGGAATTCATCAAGACCAAAAGATCATAGTAGTTATCCGCCTCTACATAAGGCAAGGGATTGAGCGAAAGCTATTCCAGTGAAAGAATCTGTTCACAAGCTTCTTTTTTAACTTAGCCCTTTCTCTCGCCGATCTGATGAGTTCATCCATAGCCGGCGTCCTCCTTACTCTCACCTTTGTTCAAATAGATCCGGCGAATCCCTCCATCTTCAACCAGTGTACGGATATATAGGTGTGAGAAATGTGGGGTTGGGGGAGAAAAGAAGAAAAGAGATATTGGGAAGGAGGGAATGTTTATATTGAGCTTCAGTTCGAGCAATCGGGTGCCCTAGTCTAGAGCTTTTGGCCAAAGGTAGAGCGACAGGACTGAGGATGAAGGCCGGATCTGTGGGCTGTTCTGAAGCCGGCAAGAGGGAAAGAAGACGGAGGTGGAGCTAGCGCAGGGGCGGCCTGGGAGATGGAAGCAAAATGCACGAGGGGGGTCGGAGACTGGCTGGACCGGCCGGAGAAGATGAGGGAGGGAAAGATGGATGGCGGCCATGGGGGCGTTGATGGTTGAAGATCGTGGTTGGTCAAAGGCAGCGAGGGATGGAGATTGAGGGAACAGACCCGACAAAAATGGTGGGCGACAGAGAGAGTGGAGATAGCAGGGTTGGTGACAGGGAAGGGAGTTGGCAGGGTTGGTAAACGGGAAAGGGTAAGGATTTGAAAGGTGGCATTTCAATTCTTGAAAGATATAAAAAAAGGTGAGACTCAGATGTCCGACCTTACTAATAGTTTCTAGGCATTTTCATGTTTTAATGCTAAATAAAACTTGACGGTTTTTTCTTACATTTTTTAATCTTTATTTATTTATAAAAGAGATATCATATTACGAGTTTGAGTTTGCGGTATTATTACAAGTTTTAATATTATTGTTGTCAGATCTTTACATCGTTTGATCAAATATGTTACTCCCTTCGTACCGGGCAAAGAATCTATTATTTTATTTTGAGATGTTTAACTTAAAGAGTACACTTTCAAACGGGGACTCTTTGACCAGAACGGAGGTGTAATTTCTAAGTAATGATATGAATATTTCAAATCATTACCAACTTAATCATCAAACGACCCTAATGCTAAAGCTTGTAGTAATAACACAAGCTCTAACTAGTAAAATCATTTGCCTTTGAAAGATGTGGCTATGGGGGACTCATTCGAAACACGAGAGGTCAATGGCTAGGAGGCTTCTATGGCAACTTGAGTCGCTGCAGTAGCCTTGAAGCGGGATTCATGTTATCATTGTTAGAGTTTAGTTTAGTTCTCTTTTCTTTTCCTCGCTAGCCCAATTAGAAATGTGGGCACACGTTTCTGCCTCTCTGTTAGACTTTGATTCAATCATCACCTCCCCGTTCTTCTCTTTCTATATGTGAAAAGCAATGGATCAGAGCCAATAAATCCAAGGGATTCCCAGTATTTAATTTCCTCTTTGAGCACCACATTAGGATGAATTATTAATATCCCAACAGGAACTGTCAACAAAGAAATTCCAAAAAGAGTGTTTTTTTAAGTGAGGCTAAAAATGGCCAATTGTGTAAATTCCCCCCTTTGTAAAGCAATCATTTTTTAGGGATATTATTGTGAGTATGCTCCTTTGCTCCTTCCTTTTAAACCAAAATATATACCCAGCAGCTTTGTTTATAAAAATGAATTGCAATAGTATGCTTTAGTAATAAGGTAATTCAAATTGCAAAATTTTATACTCAAATTCAAATTACATAAAAAGAAAAATAACATGTCAACACGACTAAGAGAATTGTGAACCACGTGCTTTATAAAAGTGATTTAAAAATGGATTGAACTGATAAAAAAATATATGTTGAGAGAGAGCTAGAGACTTTAAAAATTGTTACTAATTTTTTTATTCAATCATTCGTGTGTCAGTGATTGTTTCAAACCCTAAACTTATCAAAACATATTTCATCCTAAAAGGACTCAACAACTGGCTTCCCACGTGACTAACACGTGGCAGCCAAGACAATAACACCTGGCAGCCAAAGCGACTCGACTTAGTCCAATACTATCCTCGATCCGAGCACCATCAGGCCGACCAGGCCCAAGCCGAGTAAAACCATTCCGAACAAGCCGAGCATTGCTAGGCCGACCTTACATGGTCGGTCCTCGACCTCAACCGATCATCACAGAAGACGTGGATGCAAACCCAGCCGACCAAGCGACCACGAGAACTCATCGTCGGTCCGAAGACTAGACCGACCAGAATGAAGTAACGTCATCATAGTACAAAGTACGCCAGGTGGTTCGGTTTAATTGGAGAGACACCAACGTGCTCTGCATCCGCCGTTCCACTGACAGTTGAGTTTCCTGATACTCTGACATACCTGAAAAAGTGAAAACCAATGAGAACCAGCCAGCTCGGCCGACCAACAGATTTGGTCTCCATCGTGTTGTCCCACGCTGCCATGCAAACCAAACCCGGAGAGGGGTATAAATTGAGGGTATGGCCACCCTCCTAAGGTATGACAATATTCACACTTAACAAGCTTCACCTGAGCATACAAATTATTCACGGTGATCACGAGGGGCGCGCTTTGTACTCACCTACGTTATCCCTTCAGCTGACTCTCACAGGGCTTTAGGGATAACCTCCCAGCTCCTAACTTAGGTGTTTTCTCTTGATTTTCAGTCACGAGCAGGGGCCCTAGGGAGGCAGCAGAGCAGTAGAATATCGGCCCGGATATCCACTACAAAGACTCATATAGACACCTCACCACCTGAACCAGCTCCACGTACGCTCCAAGTGTAGTCACCCATTATTTGGCGTGATCAAGTGGTTCCGTTGCCGGGAATCGAAAAAGTTTTCCATGTCTTCCATTTTTTAACCTTGACCGCAAACTATGGAAAAAATTACTCCCACAAAACAAAGCCAACCGGGAACAAACGAGCCCATCCCTTTGGCCATGCAACCTCCCCTAATGACTAATAGGCCCACAGAAATAGATCTGACCACTCCCAGTTCGAAAACCTTCAAGGGAAAGGAGTCTTGATGTGGCCCACTGGCGACCTCAACCGTAGATGCCTCCTTATTTCGGGGGAGAGAGGAGGAGGACAAGGTACACCTTGTAGGTTCTAAAGCTCAGCCGCCAGGCACCAACAAATGAACATGAAAAATACGGGAGGCTGAAGTATTGGGAGCAGCAGAAAACTTTACCTCCAAGAAATCCAAGAGGCAGAGCAAAAAGTGTACGAGCTAAGCAAAAGGGTGGGGGCCACATCTAATATGATAGTCACATGGGAACCATTCCAGGCGAATGAGGAAGCCTCTCCAAGGGGCAAAGAAAAAAGGAATGCCACCCCCCGCTCGAGTGCAAAGTCGAGGTTGGGAAGAAAGATGGTCGAACGTCCGGAAACCAAGCATTCATAGCCGGCTTACATTCTGACGATCGAGATGCCCGCCTTCGAACAAGGGAAAAGGAGCGAGGAAGAGGAATCAGGCCAGAAGTAGAGACAATGAAGAAGCGAAACGTCGAACATTGTACTCATCATGACAATCCGGAATAAGTAGTAGCGAAAAAGTGGTCGGAACGTGACCACGGAAGTGCAAAAAGAAACCTTTACTGCTTCGAGGCAGGAAGTAAAGTATCTTCGAGGCAGGCTGGAAGCTATTGAAAAGGGGAAGCCGATGATGCTTCCCCCATCTAAGAATGGGCCATTCAAGGAAAAAATGAGGAAAACCCCACTACCCGACAAAAAGTTGCCTAACTTTGACTCTTACCAAGGGCTCACTAGTAGAGCTGTCAAAACGGACCAGCGGGGCGGACTAACCCGCCAAATGGCGGACCCCATCAATCAGCGGGGCGGGGCGGACCAACCCGAAAAAATAGCGGATCATCAATACTTTAATGACAACCCAACCCGCCCAGGTTGCGAGGCGAGAGCGGAACTCAACCAACCGCCCAAAAATAGTTGGGCAATCAAATATTCAAAGTCTTTCTTGCAGGAGCAGCCGAGCAGGTATGAATGTATGATTGCCTTTCTTTCTCTAGAACTTAAAATTGACATGTAGAAATTGAACAAAACTCATGTTCCATCATTCATTAAAAATGGGGACAAATTACTTACTCTCTGGTTTGACTTTGAGGGATTCCTAATTAACATCCTGCTTTTAGGCTCAGCAACCCAAACCAACCCAAATAATTCCCCCACTTCACCGATTGCACTTGACTGGAATTAAGGGATTCAAAATCCCTAATTTTCATATCCTGTTGACCCCGTCTTCTTCCATCTTTCTTGTGCCGTTGCAGTTGTTCACTCTGATAAGAGTCTTCCTCCCCATTTGTGATTTGTCGCTTGCATCAACCTATATAAACCCACTCTCGTCTTCGTCTATCACTAAAAGGTACGGCGACAGAGGGAGGCCAACAATTGGGGAATAGCCATTGAAGTAGGAGAAAGGAGGAGAGAGAGGGTAATGATGGGAAGTAAAATAATAATGATAGTGTTTAAATACTTTATACAATATATATATATAAATAATATGTTAAAATTGGCGGACCAACCCGCCGCCCGCCCGCCCAGCAACCCGCCACATGCAGATCTAATAACCCAAAAGCCGTTTTTGGCGGGGTCGTATTTTTAAAACCCAACCCATCTTTTTAATATGGCGGGGCGGACCAACCCAACGGGTTTGGTCCATTTTGACGGCTCTACTCACTAGTGCGGTCGACCACATCGCCAGCTTCGAAGTCAAAATGAATGCTATAGCCCCGGAAGATGAGGATGCTTGGGGCAAGATCTTCGCGGGCACCCTGCAAGGAAAAGCCCTGAAATGGTACAACAGATTACTGCCAGATTCAATGGGAACATGGGATGAATTCAGGCAGATGTTTGTGACACAGTTTTCTTCGGCCGAGGCGACAACGAGAAGAAACGAGCAATTTATCACGGTATCAACGGCGCCATAACGAATCAATCAAATGTACATGGGCCAGGTTCATATGGTGGTGGAGCCAAATACCAGTACATCTCGAAGAATCCATTAAAATGTGTTTCATCTCGAGCCTGTAGCAGGGTTTGATGAGACAAGAAATGATGCTTCGAGATCATGGGTCGGTAGGAGAAATGTACGCCCACGCTCTTAGGGTCATAAATGCCGAAGATGCGAAAAAGGATGGGAAGAAGAAAGACCAAGAAGGATCTCATCGAACACAAGATAGTTGGAGAAAGGACGGCCGAGGAGATACCTGCAGGCGTGAAGATAATCAAGGAAGGAACAAGTGGGACAATATGGACTGGACCCCTCTAAACACTAGTCGCGAGCATATTATGAACGTCCTCCTCGACCAAGACAGGATTGGGCGACCACCCCCGCTGAAGGAGACACGGTACCCACGAAATCCAAACAAGCATTGCGCATATCATAAGGACATTGGGCACACGACTGAAGATTGCATTAATGCAGGCGGGCAGTCGAGAGGCTAATAGGCAGAGAGTGAGCTCGGGAGGTTTGAGCAAAGAAACAATCGAGGTGAGCGAGGAGGAACACGAAACCGGGACCCATAGCGGTTTCAACGAGGCCAAATGTGATCGACACTTCGGAGAGCCAACTGAGAGTGGTACCGGCTAAGAATATGATTTACAATTTGAAGCATGTGGTGAGCCTTGATGCCAGAAAGGATGAGGAAGGAGGCATTACATTCTGGCCAGGCGAGGCAGCCATGGCGAAAGCGGCAAGGCAGCGACCATAACTGCGGTTGGAATCCATAACGATGGCGTGAAGAGGGTCTTAATAGACACGAGGGGCATCGAGAGCATCTTATACTACAAATGCTTCGTTGGTGCGAGAGAAGTTGGGGGCTCACCTCAGACCAAGTTCAATCAGTTGAAGGATTCACCGGCCACCCAGTCGCGGTAAAAGTCGATCACCCTTAAAGTTGTGTTAGGAGAAGAAAGCACGACACCTCGAGCGGAGGGCGTGGACTTTCTTGTGATTGGCCTCCCTTCCCATACAATGCGATTTTGGGTTCCCGGCCCAAACAAAGTTTCAAATGGTCTCCTCATTGGCTCATCGAAGGGTGAAGTATCCTACGGGCAATGGGGCGAGGAATAGTACTGCGACGACCCGGCACCCAGAGTATATCTCTGATGAAAAGAAAAACAAGAGAAGGTGAGCATAGCCCGGCTGAAGCA
>JABEVN020003911.1:0-16422 GCA_013146195.2 Codonopsis lanceolata | reverse complement strand
AAAATATGCCCCAAAAGTGTCTCGGAAAAATTAAATTTATACTCGAAGATATTACGTTTCGCGATTCTATTGCATGCAAAAATGTGATTTGAGTGTAAAACATGCATCATATAGCCTCATTTGCATTTAGAACATAAATCATGCATAGTAAGGTCAAATAGTGACCACTATTTCAAATCATGCATCGCAAAAATAAATCATAAAATTACATACATTATCACTCAATTACATCATTTAGGCATAAATAGGACATGCATATGCATTACTAATAAAGTCGGGAGTGCTCCCAAAGTCCCAAGCAGTCGCGAGAAATTAGCGAGATCGAGAAAATAGCGAGGAAAATTGCTAGAAAAAGAAATCTTCACAGATGGTTAAGGGAAGATTGGACACGTGGGTGTCCCGATCTCGCAAGAGTTGCCCAGGTCATCCTTGGAATACGTATAATTGAGCCGATTCGAACCAAGCTAGGAGGTTCTCTCCTCCCACCGGTCAAGGCGCATCGGTGTTTTTCCCTTCTGGATCAAAGAAGAAGCCATCTGCTAAGTAAAACCTTGAAATTGGCGGAAGAAAATCGAGAAAATGAGCAAAAATGAAGAAAATAGAAAAAGCAATGGTAGAGTATGGTGAGCAGCGAGAGAAATGAAATGAAGGAAAGAGAAAGAAGAAGCGGTAACTCATTTCTCACACTTCCGTCACTTAAGAAAAAGGGAATTTTCCCTTTTCCCCTTCAAAGTTTTGGTACAACACTCAAGTCCTCGATTTCAAAGTTTCCAAAATGGTCCTTAGCCTAACAGAAGTTAACAAAGTTAATTTTGTTAACCAAATTTAAACCATTCACCAAGGGACAAAGGAAATGACTTCCCGGCCAGGATCAAAAAAAAAGAAAAAGAAAAAAAATCAATCAAAGAAAAAATCAATCAAAAGAAAGAAAAGAAAAGAAAAGAAAAGAAAAAATAAGCAGAATAAAATCGGCATCGGTAGAACTCGTTTAGTGCGTTCATGAAAAGGATACGTGGCGGCCTACATCAATAGGTCCGACCATCACAAATAAAAAAAAAAGAATAAATGCGGCAAGAGTGGCGAGAAATGTCGAGAATCGGCCGAATCATGCACCGGGTGCAAAAGGTAACTCGGTAATTATTCCTACCCTGATTTTAGAATAATTTCCTTTTTAGGAAAGTTTGAAAAAAAAAACTTTGCTTTGTTTTTCAAAATAATAAAAAAAAACTCTTTTTCAAATTAAGTTTTGATTTCAAAAAAAACAAAAAAAAAGAGGAATATTTCAAAAACACACAAAAAAAAAGAATATTTGAAAAAAAAAACAAAAAACAGGGAGAAGAAGAAAGAGGAAGGAAAAAGAATATTTTCCACTTCACAATTTTCGAAAATACTTGAAGAATGATTAATTCGCCGTGCTCGGGGACGGATCTTTAGTCGAGCACAATTTTCTGGATATTTGAAAGTTTTCGGGTTATAAAAAAACAAGACATCGATCAAGGCCCGCATACTTAGGCTTCTTAACACATTTCAACCACAAGGTATTGACCCATTGAAATGTGGTAAAGGAAAAGCAATTCGTCGTGTTTCAAGCAACGGATCTTTAGTCAATCACAATTTTCTGGATATTTGAAAGTTTTCGTGTTATGTCTGGAAACAAGACAGCGATCAAGGCCCAGACATAATTAGAAAATTTTTCTTAACACGTTTCAACGACAAGGTATTGATCGGTTGAAATGTGGTGGCAGAAAAACATTCAAATCTTCATACCGTATTTGACAACGGTTTCGGACCGGAAGAATACGACTTTTTCGAAAACACAAAAATCTTTTTCCGTTGTGTTCTCGATCGGGCTCGACCCGAAGAACATGACATCCTCACTTTAGTTGTAGTTTAAGGTTTTGGCCTGAACTACGCTTGGTTTGATTTCCTTTAATAGGGAATACGTAGGCAGCCTACATTAGTAGGTCCGACCATCAGAGCACATTAAATTCACATATGCTTAAAACTTGATAACTTTTTATAACCGACTAAAAATGTCTAGGTTATAGAGTTTGGATAGCATGTTCAACGTGCATTATAAGCGCTACCAATTGCATTCTCCCGTTTAAATGGACGAAATTGGAGAGTCTATTGTTTATCAATCCGATGTTAGCCGCCTACTCAAGAAGCCTTAAGGTTACCCGTAGACTCCATCGTTGAAGGGCTCTGTAGACACCCCAATTTCGTACCCCTAGTATGTGACTGACATAAAATATCAAGAACTGTTAAAACTTAACAAATGTCAAGTTGCAGGAGTCAAAAATGCGAAAGGAAAAGCAGATGCGCCTTGAGGAAGCTGAGGGGGGGAAAGTGACAAATTTTGAAACTCCAAAAGGAGCATGGTGCCGCCAGCACCTATGGTGCCGCACTAGCATTGCCTTGGTCGCACTCATGGGTTTTTTGCTTCATCTCTCACATTGAAATTGTACAACCCCTCGCTAAGGTACAAGCAAATGATGCACAAAGAAGAAATCAACAAATTCCCACCACGTCCTCAGCCTCTACTATAAATAGAGGGTGCCGGCCTCTCATTCCAGTGGCTCATTTTACGCGATAGAAAAATCGTAGCGAAGCTCTGCTTCTGCGATTCCTTCGATATCAATAGTACGAGAGGTGCGAGATAGGTGAGTGGAAGCCCCTGTAATCTCCAAACCCCGTCCAAACTCTGCCAAATCAAAAACCCATAGGTTATAAGTGATCCCTAGCCTAGTTGTTAGGTGTCCACCTCAAATCCCCAAATTCAAAAATCCCAAGTAAGCCGTTACTCCGCCCGAGTAACGAGCTAAAAAAGTCAAAAACTAAGTCTAGGTTCCGCCCAACTAGAAAGGCCAAAACCTACCCAAATAAAGCTGTCACTCTGCCCGAGTTGATAAGCCCAAACCTCAAAACACCAATCAAATCAAGCAGTCATCCAGTTCAATTCAAAACAAAAAGACTCCTCTCCCCGAAGGACGGACGTAGCGAAGATCACGCCGCTAAAAGGTAATACCTTTAAGAGTTATTTTATTTCATTTGTATTTTTTCCTTTTATTTATTTTTTAAAAAATTGTTATTTAAATCCGGCGCAATGTAGTCAATATAAGCCGTTGTGCTGCCCGGATTAGATTAGGAAATATTATGTAAAAGAGCCGTTATAATGGCCAAATATTCTTAAATATGTTTGTAATTATTAGAAGGTTTAAATCTCAATTTGGTCACCCTACTTTCTGCCAAAAGTCATTAAGCTCACTCTACTATTTTTTTTCCTCAATTTAATCATTCTACTTGGATTCGACATTCAATAAGATCACTTGAGTCATTTCTCTCAGTTATGTTGGATGGAAATCATTGAAAAGACCAAAATACCCTTATTAAGTTGAGGGGTCTTACTCTAAATGTTAATAGTTGAGGGTTCAAACTAAATACAATACAAACCTTTGACTGTGGTCAATTTATCTGCATAATAATACAAAGCCGTCAATTTATCTGCATAAACAAACCCAAGGTGAACGTGCAAGGCCGTCGTGTTCGGCTCCCGGCCCTATGCGCCGCATCTTGCAACTCACGCGAAAACTCTGCCACCGGTCGGAGGGTCGACCATCGACCGGCTCCTCCACCACGTCGATCCTCGGCTTTCCCCTCACCTTCCACCACCACCGCCTCCGTCGAAGGTGCTTGGAATCGGCAGGAATTGAGCTGTTTTTTCGAACATGTCGTTCACGTCACTGTTGATGCAAGTTGAAGATCAGCCGAAGAAGAGAGAGAAAGATGTGGAAATGGAAATGGAGATGGGCTCCGCCTGGAAACAAGGAGAGAGGATCCATCATCATCCCCATGCTGCTCCTGGTTATTGAGATTTGAGAATTAGTGTGTGTGGGGTGGGGTCTCCATCTCCGCCGATAACCCCCAGATTTGATGTTGAAATTCCAGATCTAAATCTCAAGAGTCTTTGTGATTCCCGCCGGAAGCTATGGCCGAGAAATCCTAATTGCGAGGAGCTCGTTCTGACGAGGGAAGGGTCTACTAAGAGAGAGTATATTTGCCTGTAGTAGACGCAATGGATATTACGCCCGGGTAGTAGATGTGATGGGTGTTGGAGTAGCCGGTAGTGTCGCTGAAATTGTAGGCGGCGGAGAAGTCGAATAAGACGATGGTGGCCGGCCTTCCGAAGAAGCCGCAGTTGTTGGCGTAGAGTGGCCGGTGAACTTCCGACGACTGATATCCACATCCTTCTGCCATGTTGGGGGGGCCAAATGACAACCATAGGCATTCTCTCTCTCTCACACACACACAAACATAGTCACAGATCTGGGTTTGAGACTGTGAGAAAGATGACATTCCAAATCTGGGTTAGCTTGTGAGGAGGGAGAGTTTTCAAAGAGGGAGAAAGATTAAAAGTTATATTAAATATATTAGTAAGTAAGGGTATTTTTGGATTTTCAGAAATTTTTTAAAGCTTCCAACAAAATAATTTGACGGAGTGATGAACTTGATATTTATGTCAAAGTAGAGTGATTAAATTGAGGAAAAAAATAGTAGAGTGAGCTTAATGACTTTTGGCCGAAAGTAGGGTGACCAAATTGATATTTAAACCTTATTAGAATGAGGCGGCTGCGAGTCCGTAAATAATGTAGCCACGAATGTATCTGTTTAAATTTCCCTTGTCAAAATAAGACCTTATTTATTTGCTAGATTAATATAACAATGAGCATACTTCACCAAAAACGTTTGAGACCGAAGGGCGAGTTGGGTGCCTAGCACCTTCCCAACTCGTAACTTAGCCTCCGAACCCGCTTTCTAAAATCTCGGTTTTCTTTTTACGTTTTTCCTTTATTTTTGCCTTAAAATAAAGGTGGCGACTCTAAAACTTTCGATCCGGGGCCTCGCAACATTCCCTCTTGCACTTCTCTGTTCTCCCTAAAAAGGGAGATACAGAATGGAGGGGTGATGTATTCCATATCCTCGGTATCCCCTAAACAAGGGATAACTTGATGCGGGAAACCCATAGCTCCCATAGCGATCGATTGGGCCATAAGGCTATTTTAATAAATCCATAAGTGGGGCGTCGCAATATCTTTTTCTTGCACTTCTCTATTTTCCCGAAAGATAAAAGGGGAAAATGAGAATGGAAAGGTAATGCATTCCCATATCCTGTTATCCCGAAATAAGGGATAACCTCGACATGAGGAAACCTTTAGTTCCCATTTTGGATACAAAATCCACTCAAGGCAACCGAGGCACATTCCAACGTGCTAATATAGACAAAGCACTCCTCTCGCTTTGGATTTCGCCTTCCCTAAACAAGGGAGGGTGGAACGAGAGCAAGTGGTGTCTCCTCAGACCGCACGCGCACCCCTATCCAAGGGCGCGGGCGCGGTCGCACTCGAGAACCTCACGCTTGGATCAACATTTAAGTCATGGCGTGCAACGCCCTCGCCGATTCCTCGCATATCTTCGATAGCCCGTGCAAACACATCAGGCTGCATCTTTTTTAGCAATTTCGATCGCCTTTCAGAGCTTCAGAGGCATGGCCTTCCCAATTTTGATTTTCTCGCTTTGGGGAGGGATTAATGATTATTTCTTCCAGCCGCCAGTCGAATATCGGGTTCATCCCGCACTTGCGGTATCCATCTCAATATCTTATGGCTCTAGGCGTTTAGCCTTACGCCTGGATCATGCTGGGGATGGGGCCTGTTCGGGCTCGTCTGTTTCCATGGGGTCCTCTGCTCCCAACTTATGTCTGATCTCTATGTTGTTTATGGGGACAGGCCGCGTCAGAGCATCGGCATCTCTTTTCTCGATGTTGTCGGGTCGGAATGTCCATGATCGCTTTTGCTTTTTTTTGGGAGTCTCTGACATACCCACATTGCCCGAGGTTTGCTATTCAGATACCCACTCCTTCCTCGGTGTAAAGTTTGCCTTACGTGAGGTATCAAGTCACCATCCGAATTTGGTCATGGCCGGTGCGCCCAGGATGCAGTTGTACGTTGATTTGAGATCGATCACCAGGAAATTGATCATCTCTGTTCGGGTTTGCGCCCCATCTCCCATGAAAACTTCGAGCTCGATAGTGCCTTTGACACCTACTTGGTGATTAGTGAACCCTTCCAAATTTTCCAAGATAAGGCTTCGAAGGGGCATCGCTAACTCTAACTCTTTGACAGAATAATACATGATGTCTCTGCACGCACCAGTGTCCAATAAAACTTTGTGGACTTGCCATTCATTTACCAGGCAGGAGATGACCAACGGCTGCTCGGAGGCAAGAGGGGTGCTTGCTAACTCGCCGCGAGTAAAAAGATGTTAGGCTCCCCCGCCACAGATATGAATTTGAGAATTCGCTCCGGAGAGTGAGTATATATGTGCTTCCCAAGTTGTGTGTTGATGGAAGCTCTTCTGGATCATATTGACCACTCAATCTCGAGGGCCTCGGCCACCTCTTCCTTTGAGGTCTTCCTTGCTCGTCATTGTTCGCGTTGTTCCCCTCTCCTCTTTCTTGAAACGGTCCAATTTGCCCGTATTGATCAGGTTCTATATTTCGCGCTTCAACACTATGCATTCCTCTGTGGTGTGCCCGGTACCATGATGGTAGTCGCAGACTTGTGGGGTCCTTAGTATGGGCGAGCCCGGGTCAAGAGGATAGGAACCGCGGAAAGCATCTCCTACTTGGAGCATGATGTCTTCCAAGCGTTGTGTTTAGCGGTAATCAGGCTTTTCAATAACCTTTGCCCGGGAGTAGATGTTCTCCTCCCCTCTCGCACGGTTACTCCTCCTGGTCCCGTCACTGGGCGTGGCCGAGCAGTCTGGGCCTTGTCCTTGTTCTTATTTTTGTCTGCTCGAAAGCAGCCTCGGCCGAAAGGCATAGGTGGCTTGCTAGCAGCTCGACTTTGGAGGCTCCGGGTTCATAGCTAACATTGTCTTGAGTGCTTTGCTCATGTTGTTTAGATAACATAACGTTATTCGAGGTCACTGTAGCGGTCACTTGGTCGAGCATCTCCTCGAACCTCTTCAAATAGCTTCCAGGACTCGGTTCACCTTGTTTGACTTTAGCAAGATCAAACCGGTTTTTAGGTGTTGGCAGGCGGTCTCTGGAATTCTTAGGAATTTCGCCTTAACACTTCCCAACTACCGATGGATCCGGGGAACCCTTCCCAACCATGTGCTTTCCCACGAAGAGCCCCCTCGAATGCTCGCATTTCGAGCTTCAATATCCGTTACCATTCGAATACGTGCCTCGAATGATCGAGCCGATCTCTTGCGAGTGTCTTCGAGAATATTTCTCAAATTGAGGAATATGATTCCTTGCGCGGGTGGTGCATTTTCGATCTCGGGGGTGAAAGAGCGCCTTCCAGCTGCTTAATGACAAACAACTTTGGCAGCGCGGCAGGTTAGCCATTTGTTTAGCCATGTCACGTTTCATAGCTTCCATGCGTTCGGACAGGCGCTTCTCCGCATCTAAGTGATACCGATGAGCAGGCGGAGTCGGCCGATAATTAGGTATGTGAGGTAGCGGGCAAAATGTGGCAGCGCAAAGCTTCCATCTCTCGTCAACTCGTGGCCTACGCTTAGGCGGTATGCCTCTTTCGATGTGCTCGCGGGCTGCGGCGGCGTGGCTTTCCTTGCGGGCACAATGATGTTGTCGCGACCATGTTTGTGCGAAAAAATTCGGGCGGCTATATACGCTTTCGCTGGTCATCTACTGCGTTTTACTTCACCCTTCTCTAAAGGTATGTGAATGACGGATGGGAGTCGCTTGCTTGGAAGCGGGCAGATCTTTGTGAGGCGTGGCCGTCACTGCAGGCCATGAGGACAACGAGTTGGCAATTCAAATCGGCAAGCTGAACAGGGGCATGGCCCAAGGCAAGTAGTTCTGGTTGAGTTTGTACATCTTGCTATAGTAGTCGCTTGGACTTGGAAGCGTGCTTGTTGTTCGGGGCTTGGCCGAGCGGATTCATGTGGGCGCCATGGCGTTCTCCTGGCGATTTAGTTGTGTCACGAGATCCCTTCGCGGGCATTGCTGGCTGCTCGTTGATGATTTCTCTGGCATCACGTTGGCTGGCCGACTCACGGCTAGCACGTTGGGGCAATGCTCCTCACATAGGGCACGTCCTTCCCGTGAGTTGCTTGCCCAGCGGCCATCTTCTTGCTTCTTATCGAACCCTTGGGGTGGTTTTGGTGGGAGGTCACCGGCCAGTTGGCTACCAGCCTGGTTGTTGCTCACAGTAGCGCGGTGTTTGCTATTCTTACCGGCCATTACGAGGGTGAGAAAACTTGTACCCGAAAACTTTGAGAAAAGAGGGTTGTTTTTATGTCGATTTCCCGGCAACGGAACCAAACTGATGTGGCAAAATCTTTAGCTTGGGCCGTCTATGCTTTGGAGTAGGATATACGGGCTTGAATACGCTTCCTTGAACTGAGTTGAAGCAGAGAAAACACAGTGGATGTGCAAGAGCGGGGCCTCATGAAACCCCTCCGGCGTGAGTAAGTATCGTTTGTAAAGCAGAATACCATAGCTCAAGGAAGAGGATGAGTGTATGAATGCGTGTACCTTGTTATGGCTGGTGGAAGAGTATTTATTGGCCCTTTTGTGGTTGAATCCGGGTAGGATTTGGTTTCCTTAGTTATCTTGTTCAACAAGGAGAGGATCCCTGGATTTTAGGCATGACACGCGGTTGGCCGCGAGATATCAGGAACAGATAGGGCAAGTATCCTGCCCACATATGGTAACCTTCAACGGTGTCTTGGCGAGCAAGCTACTGGTGTCTTCTGCTCGACATTGGACTGGGCGGGCAGGGCCCTGCCCGTTTGTGTAATAGATGTTGGATTGGGGCGAGCATATTTCCCGGGCATGGCCCCTGTTCGGACAGGCAGGGCCTGTGCCCGTACAGGTTTGATCGGGAATACCATGCTCACTGCTCGATGCTGCCATCGCTTTGCTTGCTGGGCCTGTGGGCCTGTGAGCCTTATAAGGTTTGTGCTCATGACCGGCACGTGAGGATAGCTCGTGCTCTGCTCGTGACCGGGTTTGGGCCGGGTATATCAAAACCCATAAAAGTTGATATCCAAAGCTGAAAATTGAAATCACTTGCAAAGGCTTCCTTGGCACTTGATTTGATCCTCCAAATCTGCTGCCCGAAATAGGGCACACATATGGGGGCTTGAATGTGTGAAATTAGTAAGGGTGTAACCATTCGGTTTGGTTCAGTTTGAGGCCAAAACCACAAACCAAACTGACTTTTAATGGTTTCACTTTTCTAAAAGCAAATCAAATCGCCTAAACCTTGGAATCGAATCGAACGGAACCAAGTGGTTTGGTTCCGTTTGATGGTTTAAATAGAAAACAGATATATATATATATATCACTACTATTTATGTTATATATATATATATATATATATATATATATATATATATATATATAATGATAGAAGCACATATCACTACTATTTATGTTAGTTTCCCCACCTAAACTGAATTTTTAAAAAAGGATCTTCATGAAATAATTTTAATCTCCAATATCTAGATTACATTTAATGTTCAACTTTTTCTTTAGGAATTGAAAAAAAAAATGTCATTGTTAAGGTTAATTGGATAAATAATTTTATAATCTCTTCGCATTCTTCTTTACTTTGGTTTGTATTTAGATTTCTACAAAAACTCTTCATTTTATGTCTTTCTTGAATCAAGTTAATTGAATATAACAACTATATTAGTTACATTGTAATTTAGTAATGTTGAATGAATGTAGAAAGAAGGAGCAACCGAAGCATCACATAGGTAATTGAATAACTATCAATTTTTGACTTCTAAAATCAGTATAAATAATAGGAAATCCATTCACAATCACTTTTTTTTTCATAATAAAAAACAATAGTCTTTAAAATATACTCCCCCGTCCCTAAATTATTGTCCTGGTTGACCCGGCGCACAGATTAAGAAAAAACAATTGACTTGATTATTTATATTGGTTTAATGTGTAGTTTCCTTTAAAGCTCATGTGTATGTGACTCATAATTAAAGTAAGGTGTAAAAAATAAGGGTAAAGTGGTAAAAATGATGTTTTAAAAAAGTAAGTTTCAAAGTGGACAATTATTTTAGGACGGACGAAAAAGGAAATGATGACGATAATTTAGGGACGGAGGGAGTAACATTTATTCATGTTAGTGAAACAGATCAATCCAAACAAGCTACAATTGGCAATAAAAATCTAATTAGTACAAGTTTACAATGATATATTTCTATTTAAGTGATTCTCCATTTATTATTTAAATTTATTTTTTTCCTCTTCATTTTACTTACTTATGTATAATTCAGTGAATAAGATATCTAACGTGCGTTTAATACACGACGACAAAAACTAATTAATACTACTAATGGTTGAACAACTTAAGTTGGTTCTCGGTAATTGAAATTCGGCGAAGTCTCATTTTTACTTTTGCCAATCCATCTGCCAGAGAAAATCCCACATAACAATTAAGGTTTGAAACCCGAGGAACGAAAACAAAATACCCAGTCCCTCTATTCACAAAACTTTTTTGCAAACATCTATGACAAAATGCCTTTTCAAAGATGTGCTTGATCTTAATATTTCATCGTCTCTAAATTATCGTCTTTCTTTCTTTTTTCGTCCATCTTAAAATAATTATTCAGTTTAAAACTTATTTTTTAGAACATCATTTTTACCGCTTTAGTCTTACTTTTTCACCCTACTTTAATTATGTACCATATACACATGGGCTTTAAAAGAAACAACATATTAAATCAATATAAATAATCAAATTAATTGTTTTTTCTTAATCCATGCACCGGGTCCACTAGGACAATAATTTAAGAACGGAGGGAGTATTATAATTTTCTAGAGAGAAAGAGGTGAAATTAGGAATTAGGTCAAGAATTTATCTTATATATGCTATATATAATTATATAAAATATATTTCCTCCGTTTCAGGCAAAGAGTCATAGTTTGAAAGTCAATTTTTTTAAAAAAATTACACTTTTAGTAGCTCGTTAGTAATAAAATGACACTTTTAAACATTAATTTTTTTAAAGTGGAATATTTAACTGAAATAAGCAAAAATGGAATAGTGAATTTTTTGCTCGGAACGAAGAGAGTATATATTAATAATTTAATATGGCGAGTCAGTTCGATTCGGTTCGGAAGGAAAAATCACAAACTAAATCGAACCGAGTTGTTTGTAAAATTCTCAAACCTAAAAACCGAACCATCCTCACCCAAAACCAAATCAAACCACCCGATTCAATTTGATTCCGCGATTGACACTTATAACCCTAGAAATTACGGCAGCTATTGGATTAAATTGAGGGCTTTTGAGTGCAACACAAGCTGAGGGGTCCAAGTATCAAAAGGGAGAAGTTTAGAGGCTGAAATAGGAGGTAAACATGGCTGCGGGCGACGTGAGTAGGGGTGGTAAAATGGGTGTTATGGATAAATGGGTGTTAGGCTATTATCCATGGATAACCATAGATAATTGTCTAACACTCATTTATCCATAACACCCATTTTGCCACCCCTAGACGTGAGTGAAGGACGGGTCGACAACACAAAAATGATAGAGTTTCAGATATTTGCGCCAGCATCCCCTGTAGTTCGTAATTGTTCTCTAGTGCCCCTCGATTCTCCAAATTGTGAGCCGCAGCCTTTGTGCTCTTAGGCTTTGCATTTTGGTCTTTTTGTTAGGTCTGGTTAGCTTCCGTTAGCCCTTTTTGGCCTTGGGATTCTAATCGTCTAACGAACTCAAGAACACTGCAAAACTCAACTTTGCAACCTGAAATTGACTTAACATTTGTGCTAAAATCCTTATAAATGCTTGATTATGTTTGGAAACTTATAATAAATACAAATACAAAATAATAATATTTCTAACACATAATTAACTCAAAATAACACAAAATAAATAAAAATTTAATAGAAAATTCGTGAAAATCTTGAGCTCATCAACAATGATGCTCCGCGTTTTGATTTTAAAGATGTTTGAGATACCTAAGTTTTTTTTTTGAGTGATTATTACCATAAAGTTTACAAATAAGAATTTTTTTGTTTAGACGAAAAAAAAAGCAGAACAATAATTTAGGAACGGGAAATGATAACGAAGCCAAACGGACCCTTATTGAGGCATTTGATATTTTATCCGGTGTGAGAAGCAGAGCATCATTGTAAGAAGGATAGTGCTTAAGTCACTCAAAATGCATACTAAAAAATGGGCAATTGTTGGTAGGAGTGTAAATGGTTTGATTTGGAACAAATTATGAGCTGAACTGTATGTCATCGGTTTGAGAAAAATCAAATCGGAGCTAAACCGTTTAAAGTTTTGAACCGAACCAAACCATGATGGTTCGACTCGGTTCCGTGGTTTGGTTTCATGATTCAGTCTGAATTTAGAAAGAGTTCTAGTCATTCAAAATTTAAGTAAACCAATAAAATATTATAAAAGCACGCAAAAAAAATACTAAAAATTAAATATAATACAATTATAATCATAAACTCACTTTTAAAAAATTTGCACAAACTTTCAAATAAAAGAATTAACATTTTTAATTCTTATTATCAATAAATTGAATCCAATATAATAAAAATACAATAACGTACATGATATTAAAAACATTTATATAAATTCAAAAAGTCTAAAGACAAATTCCTTAATACTAATATTAGCCTTATAGTTTATATAGTATAAAAAATTTAATAGTATAAGAGTACTAAAGTATAAAGGTTAGGAATTCTAAAGAATTTTTTGTTTGGCTCAGTGGTTCGACTTGGTGGTTCGGCTCAAAATGGGTTGGTTTGATTCAGTTTAACTCGACTCGACATGTCAAGCCGTAAACCGAACCAAACCGTTCGACTTCCCAAAATCTCAAACTGAGTCGAACCATATAACATCCAAAATCGAACGAAACCGCATGATTCGACTTGGTTCATCTCGACATAGTGGTTTGACGACTAGACTCGTTGGGCTACTCTAATCAATTAGTGTTAGAACCACAAAATGTAAGAAATCTAAGAGACTTGTCCATTAATTGATTAAACCTTTCCAAAAAAAAATGGCTTCCCCCCTACCCCACAAAACCTCCAAGCTCCCAACCTCCCTGGCATCCAAACCAGAATGAGGAGACCCCCAAAGAAGCCTCACTTCTTCACGTTCGTCTGCTCAGAACCATCTTCCAGAAATGGATCTGTAAGCAACACACACACACACTCACACAATCCCCACGTCACGACCTTGGACCTGTGGTAAAATAAAACCATATGTCGTAGGTTCGAGTTCGATTCAAGTAAGCTACGTTATTCTGATAATGTGGAAAGTTGGTGGAAATGATTTAATCCGGAACTTCTTGATTTGGAGGTTTTCATAGATTTCCTAGAGTTCATGGTTAAGATTTAGCCATGACAGTAAAATGTGTTGAATAATGGTAGGGATCAGCTGACTTTGAATTGAAACCTTCTCGTTTTTGAGAAAGATAAAATTTTACCAACCATCATATCAGCAAATTTTATGGTGTGGGTCAATCTTGGCTGTAAACTCCATTGGCTCAACCATTGAGCCACTTTAGAGGTTGTGTCTTGTTCCCATAATGAGTTGGTCCAATGTGACCCTGATGTGGTTAGAGTTTCCCTTAGTTATCAACACACACACACACACACAACACAATGAGAAGTGGTGCATAACTGCATAATATAATGATGTGTTGATATATTTTTGATGCAGGTGATTCCTAAATCATTCATAAGTAAATACTTGAAGGGAAAGAGTTTTAAGTCAACATTTCTTACAAGGGGCAGCCGGAGTTGGGCCGTGGAGTTAGGTGATGTGAAGATCAATGGAGAAACGGCTCGGATTTTCGCGAATGGTTGGGAGAAGTTTGAGAAAGAGAATGGTTTAAAAACAGGAGACTTCATTCTGTTTAGGCTTGAAGGAAACTTGGTTTTTGAAATTCTAGTGTTTGACACAACTTTGTGTGAGAGAGAATTTCCACTTTCTACATCTGACAATCCTATTGATACAGTGCTGGAGGGAAAGAAGAGTCCTCACATAGGAACAACTTTAAAAGAACCTACTACTAATATCCATGGTGAGTTTGTTTCTCCCTGTAGATTGAACTGTTTTCCAAATAAAGTTTCCGAATTGTGATGTGGAGATCGATGTTTAGACGCTGGTTCGTTTAGCATTCTTGAGAACCTTTTATGTCAGGCATTTTTTAGCACCATTGTCAAATCTCTGTTTTGTGCCGTTTTGAACCTAAATGAGTGTGTTTTCTAGTTAATATTTTGTAATACCAGAATCCCAATTATGAGTTCTGGACTCGGGTTCGAAATGTTTTTAGTGATTACTGCTTCTGAATACTTCTCCTATAACAAATATAAATTGCTCTTTCATTCTGCATTATTGAGAAGGGGTATAGTCGCCGTTCTAGTGTTCGATCCCACTATGTGTGAGAAGAATTTTGGCCTTCTTAATCTGATTTCAATATTCATGTTCTGAAAGAGGAAATTATATGTCCAGAAGAAAAACCTACTAGTATCCATGGTATAAGTTTATTATAAGTTCAATCATGTCATAATATATGCAAAGTAAAATTTTCCAACTACTTTTTGATACTGATAATGTCTTTATTTAATGTGACCAAAACATTGTTTAGGCTATGTTTGGCTAGCTACTCAATTGGAATTGGATAAATAAAATCTTCTTCAAGCAGAATTCAAGCTGTTTATCCTATTCCAGTTGGTTTTCTTTCTCATTTTCCTTCTTCTTCTTGTTTAAAGCACAAACAGTTCTTGTCTAGTTATGGTTATCTAACTTCATAATTTTGTATCCAGTTGGACGATAGTCGTAATTTTATGTCAATCTGTGCTACTTCAGAGAGCAAAAGGACTTATTTGTACAACGCTGATTAAACAATCCCCTGAATCAGCATATTTTCAGTAGATTATTATCACCTTTGGATACATTCCCTGTATCTACCTAATTTTGTATCTTTGCATTTATTCCATGTTCGTTTCATCTGATGATCGACTTGGAAGGGTCAAAAGAAATGCACAAGGTGAAGGAAGAAGAAGCTGCGTCTACAAAAATTGATGATCATCCTTCTTTCTCGTCCACACTGATGCCATATAACATAAAAAGATCAATTTTGGTAAGTCTAAACAATCCGCGGAACACTGTTATTCTTGTTATAAAATATCTGAATTCACATTTTATGTCGAGTCTCTAACTCACTCGTACTGAAAAATCATGGTTCAAATCTTAAGGTCGGAGATAAAAGGTCGACGTGCATTTTTAGTTAACAGTATTTGGCAACTCGTCATTGGTGTTGCTGCCACCACATCGTTGAAGAGATTTTATTAAGTAGTCTAGATTTCAAAATATATATAATAGAGATTTCATTTTGAACAAACTTTAGAGCTTTTATTTCTCATAGTTGTATGTTGTCTAATTTGTACTTTCGATGGTAGAAATCAACTATTGGGGTGGAAAGTTTGTTGAAAAGGATATAAAATCCCTACGTTTGCTCTTCTTGCAGCACATCCCACTTGACTTCGCTAGATCAAATGGCTTAAGAAACAGGTGTTGTAAAGTGATTTACCATGACAACAAATAATGTTTGGACAAAAAATGACCCTTCACCAAATAAACCAATCACCATTTAATTAAAGACAAAACAAGTAAATTTACCATGACAACAAATAATGTTTGGACAAAAAAAGCCTCAAATATAATAAATCATCCACCATTAATTGTCAAAAAGTAAATTTATTAGAGACTAATTATTCCATTAATAATCAAATAATAATTTGATCCCTTGACTTATACATGTTTTAAAGTTAGTCCTACAGCTTTGACTTCTATTTATTTCGCCTTGTATTTTTACTTTCTTATCTGCTTTCCTCCTACCATTATCGTTACAAATGTCGCTCAATATTTTCTAAAATAACAAAAATACCCTTACTCAGTCGAGAGACTACTACAAGCAACCTTAAAAACTATCATATTGGTCATAACTTATAAATATTACAAACAAACCACTGTTAGTAATCACAAATAACTAGGTTTAAAATATTTTACTCATTCTCATAACTGAGTTCCAAACCTCTAACCTCTTTTGGTCTTAACTTGCTTGCTCCTCTTCATAGGAACCCGGCGAAGTATATATGTGACACTCTTTATTCCTCTCCCTTGACTATCAACTTTCTTTTCTTCCACCACAACTCCTTCAATTTGAAAGAAATTGTCACCAATCAACATCCTTTCAAGTAGTTTCATCCTAAATTAGATTTTCTCCTTGCTTAGTAATTTGACATCGAAAGTGGATAGGAAGTAAGAAATGAGAGACATTTGAGAAAGAAGTCCCACTAATCGAAGCTAAAGAGATTCTATGTTTCTATTTTAA
>JABEVN020003910.1:0-16426 GCA_013146195.2 Codonopsis lanceolata | reverse complement strand
TATATTGTGACAACACTACGCAATTTTAGTCTCAAAGAATCCATGATGCACTCAAAGACAAAGCACATTGATATCTGTTATCATTTCCTCAAGGATCATGTGGAAAAAGGTAACATCAGTTTGGAATATGTTCCAACTGAACATCAATAGGCTAATATTCTCACCAAGCCACTGGATGCTACCAGGTTTGCTTATTTAAGGAGAAATATTGGTATGATTGATCCTACAACTTAAAGTTTATTTTTAAGTTTACAATTTTTTTTTTCATACCGGCCGACTTAATTGTTACTAACTTCGTTAATAATGTAGCTCAACTTCGTTAAGACCAGGTTAGTATCTTAGTTTTTAGTCTATTAAAGGGTAACTTTTTTCCTAAAAAGGCAAAGGGGTTAAAAGTGTTTTTTTATTGTTACTTTGAAAATATCTTAAGTTAAAAGCCTTTTGATAGACACATGTCAATCATCCAAGGCATTTTCGCTAAAATGACTTTTCTCCTCCTTTAAATATATTTTGAACCGCCTTTTTCAAAACTTTCAGAGACCCTCTCTCTCTTAGATATTCTCTCTCTACTCAAACCCTTAATTCTTCTCTGCAACTGCTTCCCCTCTTCGTCTATCTTTTGCTTCTTCTTCCTTACATCAACAATGGTAAGATTTTCGACACTCGTTAGATTACTCTATTTTGATTTATACTTAAAATTTCTTCTTGTGAGTCATATTGTTGAGGAATCCGAAAGGACGCTTTGTGTATCCTGACGGTTTCCGCCATTGTTGTTCATTTCAAAACCTTGAAACCAACATTTTTCTCTGTACTTTGAATACTCATTTCTTCGAGGATTATCTGTTGATGTTTCTCTACATTTACCTGTCCAAACATTCAAGGGTTCAAATTTTTCTGTCTGAAAATTTATTTTATTTCTTAAAAATGAAATCTTTGGTTGTTTGTTCTGTCACGGGAAAAGCCCTAATTTCTAAAAATGGTTTTTGTAGGTGAAATCATATGCCAAGACCAATACAAACAAGAAGAAGGTGCTTGACCCCGAACGATTCATTCACCCTAGCCCCTCCGTCAACGTCCCAAGATTTCCTCTTTATCCTACAGCTCACAACATCATTCAGGAGCTGGACCCAAAAGTATACCTGCCCGGCATGTGCATTGACCTAAAGACAGTTCGCACATTCGCTGTCGGAGCCAAGATATGTGATGACATGAACGAGTATGGGATTCTCCCCCTCTTCTGTCTCCATGACAAAGACTACAGCAACCTCCTCGCTGAAGATATCTACCAGCGAATGGAAATCAACCCTAAGCCTCTGTCTGTCATCCGTGGATGGATTCGTGGAATTCCCTTCTCTCTCTGCCAAGGTGATATCCAAGGTCATTAGAGTTCACTATGACGGAGACATGGAGCTATCCATTGCTGAGGCTAATAGCGCCTGGGAAGCAATGAGAGGAACCAACACTCCAAGGGAACCTCAAGGCAAAATGCTGAGGAACATCTTTCCCTTGGACGTTTAATGTTCCAGTCATCTACTGGACAAGTCGCTGCTGTTTAAAAATGGAGCCCATGATATCTTCACAGCCCAACAGCTCAACCTCTCAAGCGCCATTCACCAGAGGTCTCGCCTAAACTACGGCACCATCATCTTCAAAGAGCTACGCAACTACATTTCCAATGTGAAGGATAGCCCTTCCAATAAGAGGCCCTTTGTCCGGCTAATCAATTCCTTGCTAAAGGATACGCCTCAAATCAAGTTTGCTGTTACGCCAAACGAGCTCATCAAGGTATCCAAAGACAAACAGTTGAATGCTACCTTCCTCAACAAATATATTTATCATGAGAACAAGAGGAGGTAGCAAAGAGGGCTCCCAAACATTGCTTCTAAAAAGCTAGCAAAGCCCACTCCCATGATGGTCACGCGGTTCAACATGGACACGTATGATAATCCCAGTGCAAGCATCCGTGCTGCCAAGGCAAGATTTGAGAAAGCAACCTCTATCGTTGCTCGTGACATCCTGCAAGAAACCCGAGAGCTAGCAGATGAGTCAGAGCATATGTGGAAACGGAGAAAGGCTGCTCAAGACAGAAAGGCAATTGGTTTCTCGCCAAATGAAACTGAAGTCTTGGCTGACATCTTTGCCAAGACGAAGGCTAATGTTGCCAACAAGGCTAGGCAGGAAGCGAAAATAGACGAGCTTCAGGCAAAATGGATTCGCCAAGAACTGAAGGCCAGTAGACGTGAAAAGTCTGCTGGAAGCTCCTCTGTTGCTGCTGGACAACCATCTTCTCCCCAGCCATCCAATCCTGAACCAATAACCTCCACCCCCAGCCATCCCAAACCCCAAAACGCAAACCATCCTCTGACCAACCCTTAGCTTCACCTAAGCCTAAACACAGGTGATTGCGTAAAGCGTACCGACCACACCACCAGCAGACCCTATCAACTCTGCCGATGAAGCAGCTGGATCTCCTGTCCAGCAGCTGAGGCAGCGAAGGAAGTTTGCTAGCAACCGACCTTCTACCCCTTCTCCTACCCATCCTACTGAGTCATCTACTTAGATGGAATCACCCCCTCCGGAGGAGTTTATCCCTCAGGAGGAGCCAACCACTCTTGCGGAGTCTATCCCTTCAGGAGGAGCCAAACAGATCACCCACTCCATCACCTTCCTCTCCCTTCAACTATTCTCCAAACCCTCTACCCCTCACTCACCCAATCCTACGCAATCAGAACCAGACCAACCCATTCCTCTCATCCTAACCCCCTGGTTTCCCCCTGTCCTATCCTTTGTTGCCACAAAGTTCATCTTTGAACTTTCGTCGGTAACCACTCTTTGCCAAGCATGCTCCCCCTCCACCTGAACCTATACCCATGAGACCAGAAGCCTTTTCCTATCCCCCTCCTTCCTTTTGGTTCTCAACTAATCCTCTACCCAACCCTTCAAATATCTGTGATCATTCGGACACAAATATTGAAATCCCCCAACCCCTCCTTCATCCCCACCTCAATCAAATTCCTTTTTTACCCATACATTTCCAACACCCGACTCTTCTTCCACTTCCAACCCAGCCACTCCACCTCTCCAGCAGCCCTTCCGCTCTGTCTACTCTGTCGATGCCGCCTCGTATGCCGAACTTGAGCATATTCATGTAGACCTCGACCCTTCTCCATCCCAACTGGCAAACACAGAGATCCTAAGTCGCCTGGACTCCATATACAATAGATTGGGATAACTTACGAGTATCTCCACAGCTGCTGCCGAGCTTGCAACAACAATGTCCAAGGCTGCCGACAGGAATGCCGCTATCCTCTGCTAATTTCAAGAGGATGTATGGACCAAGTTTGGAGAAATGCGGCATGAGTCTACCGATTTGAAAATAAACAGGGAAGCTCAAACGCAACGAGTGTGCCAGGCTCTGCTCCACTCTCTTCTACCAATTCTTCCACAGCATAACCCTTCACCTGGGTCACGGACGCCCTCCAGTTCTGCAGCTCAACGATCAAGCTCTTGACACCGCACATGATCGAATCAACGTGATCTGGCCATCACAGAGGAGAGACAACTAAGGTCTATGAGCCGAACTCTGATGGAGGAGAACAACAAACTCCGAGAAGAACTTGACTACCGTTCTCGCTCCACCAGACAACCATCCTCTGTTGATGATGAATATACTAGAAGAGTTTAAGAACTTGAGCGTCTACGCCAAGAAAGAGAAGCGGCTGACAGAACAACCAAAGGAAAGGGAAAAAGGCCGTGGTAGCTTATATCTTTCTATCCCTAACCTTTGTATCTATCTTTTTTTTGAAAACTCTATACAAATTAAACTTCTCGTTTGAAATACAAAAGTTCATTATTTTCAAAAAAAGGTCTATTGTTTAAATTCTTGCTATTTTAATTCATACATCTGCTTAGAATTTAAACATACAGTTTAAATTTATTTGAACTAATTATCTCTAATCCTTGTACATGTTCCTTATATCTCTTCTGATTGTAAGCACTTAGATTAGTTGTACACTTGAGGCGCTTTCTTTTTGATAGAGGCATGTCTGCTGTTATAAAACTTAAAAGTATTTTTTTGACATGCTATTATCTATCCTAAAAGTTTTTCATAGCCCTCACTTGTAAGTAATGATGACCAGATGCAAATAGGAAGAGATTGTTGTTTCTCATTATATCTAGATTTGCATGTGTTCATTCATTACATTAGGTTCTATACTTAGTGGCTAAATGGGCTGCGTACCAGTTAACGTGGCAACTATGTATAGAACTTTGCCTTAGAATAGTTTTTTAGACTTCACAGGTTTCAACGAAAGACTTCGGCTGAAGGCTTCACCAGCAGACTTTAAGCAGCCTCCAGCGGCAGACCTTGTCTGTATCTGGAAAGCATGACGTGTCCAACCCTTCCTTAAATCAAGATTAAATGGATTATTTAATTCAGCTTCGTTTAGTTTGAATTTGAATTAATCCATCTTCAAATCAATGCTTGACTTCTAAGACACATCCCTCCAGCTTTTCCGAAAAAGCATGAAGACTTTCGCTTCCTGAATGTGACAGAGCAGGTGCACAGTCTTAACACAACCAGACTATACCAACTACTGCAGGTCTACAACTCTGTTTGTCTCCCTCCTGCCAGTTGCTGCACCTACTCCTCTCCATACCCTAATCAACCCCAGTTACAAGATGAAGTCAACAAAGCAGCTCCAGCTCTTTAATGCGATTAACCTAATAAAGCTGTTACTCACTTCGTCTTCTCCAACGGTCTCAAGGATGCACAACTAGAAATACAACCATTAAAGACTGAAGAAAACAATGCTCTGAAACTATCCAATAAACATCAATCTTTATACTCAGTGCATTCAAGAGATCTTTAACTGATCAACGAAGTCCTCAACAACAAAAAGAAGATCTGCATCAAATGTTAATCATTTGCTTCTTATTGTTGTACTCTTTACTATTCTTCTGCACATTCATTGAATATTCTGCTTTATCAGATATTCAATTTCACCACCCCTAAACACAAGTCAAATATTTTGTACACGATCCATTGGATATTTCTGTAATAGAACTAGTGGAAAATATAGTGCACATTTAAATCCAAGGTTGACTGCTTTGGTGGTGGACATAGCACTCATTATAGTGCGAACCATCTCAAAACACATGTGTTAATCTTCCTCTGTTGTTTACTGTTTTTTTTTTCTGTCATTCATTTCCTTAACTTATTCCTTTAGCAACAAACTTCAGTAATCAGCTAAGTCTACCGGTAGTGTTTCACCAGCAGACTTGAACTGTCTTCCTTGCAAGTCTTCCGCTACTTCAATCTCTTTAATAGATTGCAAGTGCTTGCTCTTGGAATTATTACGAAAAGTTTTAAGTGTTTAATAAGCTATTCAACCCCCCCCCTTCTAGCTTATTATTGTGCCCTTTGGGACTAACACCTTCCCTCTCCTGGATCTTGGGGAAGAAGCCATCTATTAAGCAAAACAATCAATTTGGCGGAAGAAAATTGAGAAAAAGAGAAGAAATGAAGGAAGGACGAATGTCGGCAGCAACAATGGCGAAGGAATTCCGAAGAAGAAGAAAGAAAGGAATGTAAGCCACTGCTCACTCTCTGCGAAGATATAAAGGAAGGAAAATGGGAAGTTTCACTCCCCCCCCCTCCAAAATTCAAGTGCAGCACCTAAACTCTCAAGTTTACGTAAATTGCAAAATGGTCCTGGAAACTTAACGAAAAGTTGACAAAGTTAGCTTTATTAAGAAAAGGCGACGGCCATCCATTAAAAGTCAAGGAAAAACTCATATCTCCAGCAGGTTAGCCACAAAAGGGCCAGGAAAAGCAGAAATTATATCATTCAAAGCCCCAACAAGATAAATGTAGCAGCAGCTAAAGAAAAATGCAACAGCAAAAGAAAATCCGCATCAAAAGAAAAATGCAGCAGCAAAAAAAATAAAAAAAATGCATCAAAGGAAAATAAAAGCAAAGTAAAGAAAGGTAAGGGAAAGGTAAAGTGTTTACATTTTAACTGTTGCATGTAATATATCTGAGCCTAGTTGTTGAAATCTTTTTCGCAAGGGGTACATACCCTGGGTCAATTAGGGAAAAGATTATCATGTTCGACGAAGGGTCCTACCCTGAGAATTCGAAATTTCCTGCTTTCTAGGGGTAGTGATAGGATCATCTCCTCAAGGGGCGTAACCCCGTGACGTGGAATGATCAGTTTGAATCTATCCCATCTGAGTTGAGTTGGATTATCTCCTTGAGGGGTGCGAACCCTGGGACGTGGAATAATTGGTTTAATGCATGCTATCTGAGTTGTTGGTGGATTATCTCCTCGAGGGGTATAAACCTCGGAACGTGGAATAATTAATTTATTTGCTTTCTAAGAGTAGCGGTAGGATTATCTCCTCAAGGGGCATAACCCCAGACGTGGAATAATCAAATTATTTACTTTCTAGGAGTAGCGGTAGGATTATGTCCTCAAGGGGCATAACCCCGGGACGTGGAATAATCAATTTTTCTGCTTTCTAGGAGTAGCTGTAGGATCATCTCCTCAAGGGGCGTAACCCCGGGACATGGAATGATCAAAGTTGAATCAGGTATCCCACCAGTTGAGTTAGATTATCTCCTCGAGGGGTGTAAACCCTGGGATGTGGAATAATCAGGTATCCCACCCATGTTTGAGTTGGATCATCTCCTCAAGGGGTGCAAACCCCGGGACGTGGAATGATCAGGATCCCATCCATCCCACTAGTATGACTATTGTTGCTTGCTTGCTTTTCGGCTTAGGCCGAACTACATTTTGTCTAATTCCTTTTATAAGGAAACATAGGCAGCCTATTTCGGTAGGTCCGACCATCAAAGCATTTAAATTGCATATCTGCTTAAAAACTACGATAACCTGCTATAACCGACTAAATATGTCTAGGGTATGTGAGATTTGAACAGCATCATAAACTGTTGCATTATAACTGTTACCTCTTGCATTACTCCCCATTATAATTACCACGAAATTTGGGAGTTTATTTCTTATCAACGATGTTCGTTTACTCGGTAAGCTTCGGGTTACCTATAAATTCCATCGTTGAGGGGCTCTGTAGACACCCCAATTCCGTACCTCTGATATGTAATCTTGACATGAGATATGAAGACATGTTAAACACTAACAAATGTCAAGTTATAGGGTTAAAAATGCAAAAAAAAATGATAAATCTCAAATGCACTGTAGCACTCTACTTTTGGTGCAACTCTCTCAGCGTGCGGTACAAGCCGATGAAGCACAAAATGATAAATCTTAACGACGAAGGAAGCCTTCTCCCAGCCTATAAATAGAAGGCCCCGGCTTCAGTGAAAGAACACAGTTCACAGTTTACGCACACAGTTCACACACCGCGATCACGCAGTTAAAATTCCTCCGTAGTGAGTTCTGAGAGAACGCTCCGAGAGTTTTCCTCCTCTAGCCTCGAAGCTCCGTCAAATCTCCCCCAAACACAAAACCAACCGGTCAAAGTGAAACCTAGCTACCCCGCTAGGATTCCACCCTATTCCTACGGTCCAAAAATCCCAAAGCAAACAGTTGCTCTACCCGAATCCAGAGGCCAAATTAGCAAAAGGCAAGTAGTTGCTCTGCCCAAATTCCTCCAACAGCGAGCAAACAACAGCAAAAAAGCAAGCAGTTGCTCCGCCCGGTTCCCAACACTAGAAAGCAACTTTTGGAAGCAATCACTCTGCCTGAATCCCCGCAACAACACAGCAGCAAAAGACTCCTTCTCCCTGAAGGATAGAGCGAGCACACCCACGCTTTAGGAGGTAAATCCCTCTTTAAAGTTTTTATATAAAAGTGCTATTTTTAAGCAGCAAAATGTAAGCAATATAAGCAGTTGTGCTGCCTGAAAGTCTATAAGAAATAACATTAAAAAAAAGCCATTATTATGACTAAATATTTATAAATATATTTGTAATTGCCAAAAGGAGGCTGTAGCAAGTAATGTAATCATATATGTACATATATATTTTATTTAAATGCTTTATTTCATCTGTTAAATAAATATAATAAAAGCATATTTTAGCCAAAAAACATTTTTGAGACTGAAAGGGCGAGTTGTGTGCCTAGCACCTTCCCACCTCGTAACTTAGTGTGGCGACCCAACCCGGACTCCAATGCGAAATCCCAAGGTCGTGTCGTCAAGACAAGCTAAAAGACGAACAAGCTCCTGCTAAGCATAATGGTGCGAGTCAACAGTTGAGCCGACAAGCTCTAAACAGAAATGTAAAGCCATAACGGCAATACGGAATAACAAAAACTAAAACCTGTGGAAGCAAATCATTAGATGGAACCCAAGCCTTCAATTCCAAATCGTGGAATGGAAGACTGAGAGACGATTATCTCTCGACCATTCTACGACTCACGTGACGCAACTCTGTGCACGGGCAACAAACCATCGGCAAACCTAAGGCCGGCGAAGCAATAAAATACCAACCTGATAATCAACCACTCAACAGCTATAACATGCCGGAGGGACAAATCAACTAAATGAATAAGAGATTAAATACTAGACAACTAAACCAATATCTCACGACTAAAGTTACCGGAGATAACGACAACAACAATAATACCAGAATATGCGAGCTAAAACCTTGCTCGGGAAGACAACTGAACAAAGTACTAAATAACTACAACAGCTCGACCAAAATAGTAGAACCATAAACACTAACACATTCTACCCAAGTAAAGTTTACATAACTTTACATCCATATCTCACAAGATGAATAAATACAATAATAAATCCAAGCTATCGCCGGGAAGACCACCTGTTAGAAATCACTAGTCTGCAACCGCAACGCGTACTAACGAGCTCACTACACAAACCAAGGAAAAAAACACAGGAAATGAGTCATAATGACCCAGTAAGCTACTAAATGCAACTGTATGGCATAACATGGCATGACATGGCATAATGCACCAGTATAAATACAATCGTGGCATCATAATAATAATGTACCAACAATAATCATGTACAACCAGAATACGGGCCCAGCCCTTAATAAATAAACCATGGGTTCAACCCTAAAATGATCACAACATGGGTCCAACCCTCAATGATTTCAAATTTGCACTTAGCACGTTGTTCACATAAGTGCGAGTAATAAACCATACAAAAGGATATGTTATGGACCCGGCCGCTTCGTAGCTCCTGCAACAAAAACACTGTTAACCCAATTTTGTGACTACGATGCTCGTGTCTTCGCATCGATATACCGAACTCCGCCGGCTAATAGCAGCCTGTGACGCACGTATTGATACGGCAAAGGGGCTACTTCCCATTGCGGCCAACAATAGAGGGGTATGTGAGGTCCCAGGTACGGCGATCCATAGCGAATACGAATCTTACGATTCGTATATGCAATGCATCGTCCCACCCTGACATAAAAATCATATCAAATAATGCCAGATGGACTCAATGTAATGCATAAGTAGATATTTACTCGCCAAGACCAAATAAGGATCGAATTCGACAAGAGCGAACCCATCCGACCAAATGCTCAAGTAGGTATTTACTCAACATAACGAAACAAGGAACGAATTCGACAAGAGCGAACTCGTCTGACCAAGTAGGTTATCATTCTCTACCATAAATCAAGTCAAGGCAAATATATTGCTCACAGCCAAATAATCGTAATTGATCTCAAGTCACCAATTAAATCAAGAGTAGCATATAAGCTCACCAAAAATCATACTATGGGGTCTATAACGGTCCTCTACTCGAAATCAAACCAAAGACTACCCCATAGTTATAATCTCGCAAGTGCCTTCATGTGCACGCGACCAAATTCCCTAAAAGAGAGAACTCAATCAATAATAATTTCTTAAAGATACTCGAGACCATAAGTTGGTCACTAATATATCATGCTCTCACGAGCACGTTCTAAATAAATCACCCAATAAGTCTCTATAACATAGGTGTCTCAATTGGACACAAATCGAGATGCTCGGGTTCTCACAATCATAACCAACCAAAACCTGAACACTGTAGGAATTAACCCAATGTTCATTAACATATTATTGAACTTGTAACGACTCCGTTGAGTCTTAATACTACATTTCATTATTTACATATTTCATAAATCCCCAAATGAACACCCCCTTCAAATTTATAACAAATTCCCAAAATCATTCGGGCTTGATTCCTAAGACCTAAAATTCAAGAATCCAACATAATCATATACCCATTTTATACATCACATAACCTCAATTAAATCATCCTACTCATGATATCTATCAAGTTCACACATCTAAAAACCCCAAACATAGGCATACTTCCACCACAACCCCAAATAACATGTAGACATCACTTCTAGCATGCTCACAATCCTAAATACACATGGTGAAGAGTAACAATATACTTCAACAATCATAGGAACCATCCTACATATGCTCCTAACAAGTTCACATGCTCAAATAACAAGTTAAATGCATACAAGGCAAGTGTGTGTACTCATTGACCTCAAATAGCATATAGTTTGTTTTCCTTAGGATCAATGAGTACAAAAATCAAAGAGAGAAGAAGTAACTTACTTGTAAACCACACACAAGAAATCAAATGGAGAAACTATTCGGTTGGAAATGCTCTACTCTTCAAGCTCTTCAATCCTATGGCTTGGCTTCAACAATGGAGGAAAGGAGCCATGGAAACCAAGAAGAAACCTTCAAGAACTCAAGGAGGAACCATGGAAGAGAGAAATCCCGTTTTTGAAGAAGGGATGCAGCAAATGAGGACCTAAATGGCTTATTTGTGGTATAAATGAAGTCAAACAAGTAGTGGGACAAGTGTCAATACCATGTGGTCACTTAAAATCTGATTTGGGCTACTAAATCCAACTATAAATCCCACTTAATCACACTTAAAATTAGGGAAATAAGGTTAGGTTAATAGTAAGGAGGGTTAGGGAGGTTTGGGTGAGGCTTAGGAATGGTCTTGATAGGGGTTGAATACACAAAAATCGTCAAACATCAAAACAGGGCAAAACTCTTGGGGGACCTTGCGGTCGCAAGGTCCTCAGCATCACCAAAGGCCAACCTACCGGATACCTTGCGGCCGCAAGCCTCACAGCCTCAAAATGGTTTATAGAACCACCTAAAAGACCCCCAAACACTTAGACAAAATAAATGAGGCTTAAACCTCATTCAAAGTGAGTCTAGAACTCACCCTGAACACCCTCGAACAACACTCAAACAACTCAGAGTGAAACCAGAACAAGGTGCAACAACGTGCAAACGAAACGACGAATGAACTAGCGATGGAACAAGAAATAAAATGAGACTTAAAGCAAGTCTAATAGCAAATGAAGAGGCTTGAATACTTCTAGGAAGTTAAATAACAACTAGGAGAAAATGAAGAGGCTTGAATACTTCTAGGAAGTTAAATAACAACTAGGAGAATAAGAACTCCAAAGAAGAGACGATCATACGACTCAACCTCGAACTACGTGATAGAGACGAACGCTATCTCCAAAGCTTCCAAATTATCAATAGACTTAAGGAACACATCCAACTTGAAGTCTAGCACATCTAAACAAGTCCATAAAAACCATATAAAGATTTAGGACCAAATCGAGGTCACGAATACAAACAACGCAAGTAAACTCTCAACCGAGTCGCATTCCGACTATTGTCGAGTTACGACTTGTGACTTAGCAAGTCCAGAACTATGGGACTTAAAACAACAAGGTCTTTGGTCTCTATGTGGTCACTCCCACACTTCTAGACTCTCTCACAAGCCAATCATACAACTAATAAAGGAAGAAATGCGAGCATGGCACACAAATCCAGCTAACCAAGGATCAAGGTGCCACACTTAGCCTCCGAACCCTTTACAAATCTGGTTACATCTTGATTTTTCTTTATTTATCCTTAAAATAAAGATGGCGACTTTGTTTTACATTTTGAGTCCACAACGAGGCCAAGCGTATTCCACGTGCTTTAAAGTTTCGAAACCACCCGCTTTTCATCGGTGGGGGTGTGAGGTTCAGGAATGTGCTCCTCGCGCCCGCGCGCCTTGATAGGTGCAGTGATGCGGGACACCACGCCTCGCTCCACCCTCCCTTGTTTAGGAAGACGAAATCCGCAAGCGAGAGGAGTGATGTCTATTAATGTGCCTCTGGCTGCCTGAGTGAATTTTGTGTATCCAATATGGGAAATGTTTTCATGTCAAGTTATCCCTTATTTCGTGGATAATGTGATATGGGAATGCATTACTCTTCCATTCCCATTCTCCCTTTATCTTCAGTGGAAAATAGAAGTGCAAGAAAGAATATTGCGACGCCCACTATGAATTTTATGAAAATAGCCTTATGGCCTATTTGGATCACTATGAGTGCTTGGGTTTTCTACGCCAAGTTATCCATTATTTCGGGATACCAAGACAGGAATACATCACCTTTCCATTCCCATTCTCCCTTGTTTAGGGAGAACGTGAAAGTGCAAAGAAAGATGTTGCGAGGCCCCACCGATCCAAAATGTTTTAGAGTCGCCACCTTTATTTTAAGGCAAAAATAAAGGAAAACCGTAAAAGAAAACCGAGATTTTAGAAAGCGGGTTCGGAGGCTAAGTTATTAGTCGAAGGTTAGGCACCCAACTCGCCTCTTTCGGTCTCGAAACGTTTTGGTCAAGTATGCTTATTGTCACATTTACTTAGCAAATAAATAAGGTCTTATTTTGACAAGGGAAAATTAAACAGATACATTCGGGCCACATTATTTACGGACTCCGCAATTGCCTCTTTCCAATAATTACGCATATATTTAAAAATATTTGGCCATTATAACGCTCTTTTTAGTATTATTTCCTAACAAAATCCCAAAGATAATCGCTATATTTTGATATTGAACCGATCGGAAATAATACATTTACAAATAAAGACTTTATTGAATAAATAAAGTAAATAAATACAAACTTATCTAAAAACATTTTGCCATAATAACGGCTACATTTAGTACTATTTCTTAATAAAATCCGGCAAAGACAACCGCTTATATATTTACATTGGGCCGGACGAAATAATACTATTACATAGAAATAAAAACTTTAACAATAAAAGCTACAAAGGGTGCTCTCGCTTCCGTCCTCGAGAGAGAGTCTTTCGTCCGGTCCGTCCGGGTTGAAGTTGTGTGTTGGTGAATTTGGGCAACAGAATCGCCCGAAAGTTACTTTTCGCCTCTGGATCGGGGGTAACTGCTTATTTTCGTTGTTTGTTTGACTCGAAAGGCTAAATTTTGGCGAGTAACCGCTACTATCGGCTATTTTGGCCTTTTAAATCGGGCAGAGCAACCGCTTATCCACGATTTTTGGACCGGGAAAAGGGTGGATACCTAGTCGGGGGCTAAGGAACACTTCTACCGGTTGGATTTGTGTTTGGCGAGGTTTGTGGTTTCGAGGCTTTAGAAATTTATCTATCTGTTTATTTCTTCAGCGTAATGTAGACGCAGAGAAATTTTACGCAGTGTGTGTTGAATGAAGGAGCCTGAGGCCTCTATTTATAGGAGGAGGCCGGGACATCAAGGAATTTTGAGATTTCATCAAACGCATCGAGGGTTGTACATCGCTGGGACGAATTGCATTTACGGCAAAACTTGGAGTGAACAAGGCTGTGTGAAGAAGGGTTTAACTTCAGAGGTTTGGGCGCCACACCCAAACCCTTTGTAGGCTATGCCCAAACCTCAAACATGGCTCTTTTTGACACTTTAGTCCTCAAGCAGCTTGTCCTTTGTGCATCCTTTTGTCCTTTTGCAATTTTGATCCTTAATTATTTGTTAATGTTTTAACAGCTTGATATTTTTGTCATGTCATATATCTGGGTACGAATTGGGGTGTCTACAGAGCCCCTCAACGATGGAGTCTACTGTAACCCGTAGCTTACGAAAGTAGACGAACATCGTTGATAAGAATAGACTCTCCATTCGCTTTCATTTCAAAACAAGGAGAAATATGTTGGTAGCTATAATGCAGCAATTTATCAAACCTCCATATCCTAGACATTTTTAGTCAAGCAGGTGTTATCGCAGCTTTTAAGCGATATGCAAATTAAATGCTCGATGGTCGGACCACTAATGTAGGCGCCCACGTATCCCTTAATAAAAGGAATCGTAATTAAACGAAACGGCCTAAGCCGAAACAAACAACCTACGGGATCAAGTGTTGTAATGCGCAAGTGTTAAGCGGAAAGATAGTTGTAATATCCATTACAACCTAGTGAAAAAGCGCATATCAAAATGCAATATCCATTGCATTGCGACACAAAACGCAATATCCATTGCGTCGACATTAAAACTTAATGCAATATCCATTGCATTAACACGTGAAAACGGATGCAATATCCATTGCATCGCAACACAAAACGCAATATCCATTGCGCCGACACAAAACTTAATGCAATATCCATTGCATTAACACGAAAACGATGCAATATCCATTGCATCGACACAAAACGCAATATCCATTGCGCCGACGAAAACGATGCAATATCCATTGCATCGCAACACAAAACGCAATATCCATTGTTGCCGACATTTAAACTTAATGCAATATCCATTGCATTAACGTATCAGCGACACAAAACGCAATATCCATTAAGGCCGACAAAAACTAAATGCAATATCCATTGCATTAACACGGAAAAACGATGCAATATCCATTGCATCGTGACACAAAACGCAATATCCATTATGCCGACACGAAAAAACGATGCAATATCCATTGCATCAACAACACAAACGCAATATCCATTATGCCGACATTAAAACTAAATGCAATATCCATTGCATTAACACAGAAAATGTATGCAATATCCATTGCATCAGACACAAAACGAATATCTCCAGTGTCGACACGGAAAACGATGCAATATCCATTGCATCGCAACACAAAGCGCAATATCCATTAAGGCCGACAAAAACTTAATGCAATATCCATTGCATTAACACGAAAACGGATGCAATATCCATTGCATCGTGACACAAAACGCAATATCCATTATGCCGATGACGAAACATGCAATATCCATTGCATCGCGAACACAAAACGCAATATCCATTGGGCGCGACACAAAACTAAAATGCAATATCCATTGCATTAACATGAAAACGGATGCAATATCCATTGCATCAGTGACACAAAACGCAATATCCATCGCGCCGAACAAAACAAATGCAACATCCATTGCATCCAAAACGTAATCTTTTTAAATGGGCTTTCTCACATTTCAGGAAAGCTTTTTGAACTTTTTGAAAATTACTTTCAAAGACAGTGAAGTTTTGGAACTTTTTGAAAATGGCTTTTCCAAAGACAGTGGAAAGTTTTTTGAACTTTTTTTTTTTTTTAGGAAAGTGGGCTTACTTTGCCGAATTTTTTGACTTTTCTCGCTTGTTCCGGCGGCCGACTTGTCGGGATATGAGCTTTCCTTTTTGTCACTTTTGATGATGCGGAAGATCTTTGGAGGTGATCCTTTGAGATGCCGGCAGATCATTCATAGGCCGATGTGGGCGTAAGACCGATAAGATGCAAGAGAAAGACGCAAGCAAAAGACAAGACGCGAATGTAATTTTTCTTTTTTCTTAGAGAAAGGACTTTTGAATGTGCACGTGTGTCATCTGTTTCTTAAACATTGTTAAGACAGATAAGGCAATGTGATGGAAATGCAATATGAGAGCTTGAGATGTGACTTTTAGTTGGCTTTGGAGGTTAGGTGTACGGGAGTGATGGTGATATTTGAGATGAAGGTGAAGGAAGTTTCGGTTGCTCTTTTTTTTTTTTGGTCTTGACTAGTGCATCATTCAAGAAAGGAATTAATCGAAAATTAGTAAATCCTACTAATCGATGCCTCGTAGGCCACTTCTTTTTCTTTTGCTTTGCTTTTTTTTTTTGTTTTTGTTTTTTTGTTGTTGTTGTTTTTTTTTTGTTGTTGTGCTTCTTTTGCCTAGGCCGCCCTTTGGGTTTTCAACCTAGCGAGCTTTTACCTTATAGGGAGCCGGTCTTTCAATGCATGTGAAGATAAGCCGCTTGTTTTCGAAGGATCATGCCTTTGTAGTTTCTTCGTTTCTTCAGACAGAAATGGAAATGACAGCTGCTTCTGGAGAGGATGAGTCTTTATGTATCCCATGAGTTTGGCGGGAGAAGGGGTGGTGATCAACAAATTTTGCATGATGGGGAATTTTCCAGAGAAATTAACTAGGGATAGCCCCAAACTTGATTTGGAGAGACTTTTGTGGGAGATAGAAATGAGTATGCTCGAGGAGAAGGATGACTCTAATGGACAAAAGAAGAGTCATGATCCGGTTTATTGCCAAATAATGAGTTTCATGGACCACTTACGCTTTCCATTTATCTTTTGATAATTTCATGTGTCTTTAGCAAGGAGTTACTGGATCCGGATCACG
>JABEVN020003909.1:0-16443 GCA_013146195.2 Codonopsis lanceolata | reverse complement strand
GATCACTTCCTCACCTCACTTAAAGAAAAAAAAATTTTTAAAAAAATGTTAGCAATTTCGCTGACGTGGAAAATAAGTTGTTAGTTATAAGTTGTTGGTTTGTTGTATTTTTATTAAATAGTGATACTATGTTAGTGGCAATAGCATCAGTTATTTTGTTCAAATTTGGCAAAAGTAATTTTTGAAAATTATTTCACGTAAATTAATTCTTTCAAAATTAATTAGTTTTGCGATTTCAAATATATTTGACTATATTAACTCAAATTGATTAAAAAAAAAAGGTTCCAAGATTACCTAATGGAATTCTAGAATTATTTTTGAATTAAAAGACTAAAGATAAAACTTTTCCAAAGTCAATGTTTTAATAGTGTCGTTGTTATAAGAATTTCTATTTAGTAAAACTTATTTCCTTTCATTGATGGTAAAAATACTAAAAATTATAAATTTAATAGTAATAGTAATAATTCTTATTATTATAATTACAACAATACTATTATGATTCCCAAATGATCTCAAAATAATTATGAACACTACGTCCTTAATATGCAGTGCCAAACAACTCCCCTATCTCTGGCAAGGTTTTACGAATTAAATAATTAGAAGTTTTGACTAGAAGGGACGACCATAATTTGATTCTTTAGCCTAGTGGTCATATATTAAGGAAAAATATCTGGCCCCTTTTATTTTTTTCTATTAGTTTTTCATTACAAGATTTAGAAATTTAATATCAGCCAATCAGCAGTGGCAATACAAATTATTTTTTTTTAAAGAGTGGAATATTTTAGAGAAGTTGTTGTATATTTGAATTATTGGCTTTCGGGGACAAGAGCGAGAATAATACACTCCCTCGTTCCTGTAAATAGTTACTATTTCATTTGTGACGCTGATTTAAGTGAGTCGATTTAAAAATTCATACATAAAAATATCATTTTATTACTAATGACCTACTAAAAGTAGTATTTTTTTAAAAATTTAACTCTCAACGCGTGGACTTTTGCCGGAGCGGAGGGAGTAATGATTAGAATAAATTACTCCGTCATTTCTGTACACAAAGAGTCCACTTCATTTGAGATGTTTTATTTAAATAGTTCACTTTAAAAGATTAAGTCATAAAAGTTTTATTTTGTTATTAATGTATTCCTAAAAAGTATTATTTACATAAAAAGTTTAATTTTCAAACGAGTATTTTGCTGGTGAATACGGAGGAGAAATATATTGTCAAGTTGAACATATAAGTATTTGAACAAATTACACGAAACCCTGAACTATTTCAGATTTCATTCTTGGTAATAAGTTATAACCCTTCATTATTTTAATTTTTACCTGACAGAAAAACCCCAAACCGGGAGTCAGATCTCCCACTTGTGTGTACCAACGATGTATCACTTTTCATCTCCACCATTACATCCCAATCATTGCATCTCAATTTCAATGGTTATAAATTATAACCCTTCATTACATAATTACCTGACAGAGAACTGACTACAAACTATCAGACCCGGAGGCGAGACCGCGAGAGTCAATTGAATTACCGTTAATGAAAATTTCTAACAAGACCAAAGTGCCCCTAAATTGTTATGGCGTGTGATGCTTATTTCATTTGTGCTTGATATGTAATATACACTCGCTCCATCTCAATAACAAATCGAGTAAATTTTTCATTCAAGGGTGTTGTAGAATCTTTAATACATAAGCGATTTTTAAATCATGACACATATTAATTACAATTTTTATCTTGATTTTTTTATAATTTGATTAGTCACGTATTATTTTCAAAGATTGCTCGTGTAAAAAAAAAGTTTGCACCGCCAGTAGATATAATTTTAATAGATAATCTTACATTTATTTATTGGTTGTCAAAGATATTTAGTTTTATTTTTTGCTTTTGGTTTGTCCTTACTCCTTAGAATATAGTTCAAACCTTTTACTTTGGTTTACTTATTTTGTTCAACATTGCTAACCTTATAATCCAATGTTACAATTTTCATTACAACTAATCATTGAAAAGGGTAAAATTGTATTTATCTAAAATAGTTTTGCCCTCAATTAAAGCTAGTTGTAAAGAAAATTATAACATCAATCATGAGTTGTAAGGATAATATTTTCCTATTTTGTTTTTTATTCCCCTACAAAGGATAAAAACTTAAGTAAAACGGTTTTACGGATATTTTTTATAAGATAAATCTTCTTTATTCGACTTACCGTATATTAATAAGTTAAATTGTAAGAGAATAAAGATTCGTCTTACGAATTAAGATTCATAAGAGAGCCTTTCAAGATCTACTCCCCAAAAATAGTCTAATATTTCACTTGGTTTGGGTTGGAGTTTGTCCCAAGATAATAGCCCTGCTCTTAATATAATTGGTTTTTCAAAAAAAGTTAACCCTACTATGTTGGCTTGTTAAAAAAAACTGTCTTTAAGATATATTTCCTCCGACCTTCAATTATCGTCTTATATGATTTGGTACATGGATTAAGAAAAAAAAAATTATTTGATTATTTATATTGGTTTAATATGTAGTTTTTTTAAAACACGTGTGTATGTGACTCATAATTAAAATAAGGTGAAAAAATAAGGATAAAATGATAAAAGTAATGTTCTAAAAAATAAGATTTAAATTGGATGATTATTTTGAGACAGACTAAAAAGAAAAGGTGAGATAATTTAGGAACGGAGGAGTATAAATTTCAATGAAAAATTTATTGTGTGGGGTCCTCTGAATGTGTGGCGGGACGGCACACCACTGGTCGGACAGGCATGATGATATTGATTACGAGTTTCATAGTAGATAAAAAAGATAGATGAGATTATGTGGAAGTGTATATAATTAGAAAAGAGAAAAGGAAGAGTATGAATAGAATTGAATTACCAGCAAGGAGATGAAACAAGAAATGGAAATGACGGAGAAGCAACCCAAGAAGGCGTCAGCAATGATGGCTGCAAGAACAGGAATCAAGCAGACGAAGCCGCTAACCAAGTTTGAGATTTGAGCTGCATCTATGCTCTTCACTTCGTACTCCTCTATCAGATACACTATCAAGTTACTTATCCACCCTCCACTTGCTACTGACATTCCCGTCGTCACCACTATTTTTATTTTCATTTGCCAAGAAAAATGAAACCACCAATTAGTGAAGGAATTCAGTTCAATTATTAATTCAGTTTATTGGGGGCTCAGATTAACTGCTCTTAGAACTCAAAATGGAAATCATTAGTGTGTGTGTGTGAGAGAAAGAGAGAGAGAGAGAGAGATTGGAACCAACCTATGATGAAGGGGAAAGTAAGCCAACCACCTCGCTTGGGATGATCATCGGGGATTGATAATGGAGCCTGACCGTCGTCCATAGGTTGAGAGCCTTCCATGGCGTGATTAATTGTAACTACAATGGAGAGCAACACTATGTCTGTGTGTATGTATATACACACCAGACGAAGTCGATCGATGGAATAGTTTATTTGGTTTGTAAAATGCTTTAGAGTAAATATTTTACTACAAAGAGATATTTTATAGTTTACCCCGTATATTACGCTATTTTCTTCGTTTTGGGTAAAAAAATTTCGTTTTCAAGTCATTTTTTAAAGAAATACTCTCTCAGTTCTAAATAAAAAATCATATTTAAAGGTCAAAGTTTTTAAGAAAGTGATACTTTTAATAACTTATTCGTAATAAAATCAGCCTTTTATACTTAATTTTTTTAAAATGGACTCTATAAATAAAACATTTCAAAATAAAATCTTACTCCATCCGTCCCTAATTTATTCAGTTGATCCTGGCGTAGTTTAAAAAACTTATTTTGACTGGATTATTAATATTGGTTTAATGTGTAGTTTCTAAAGCTCAACCGTGTAGTATGTGGCTCTAATTAAAGTAGGGTTGAAAAAGTAAGAGTGATAAAATGTGAATGTTAAAGGTAAGTGATAAAAAAGTTATTTGGGACGGACGAAAAAGAAAGGATAGCGATAATTTAGAGCGTATAAATTATTTTTAATTCACTAAAAAGAAAACGATAATTTGAGATCGGAGTATGACTTTAATTTTAAAGCAGTCTTAACAATTTTAGTATTCATTAGTAATAAAATGATAATTTTATGCTTTAAATTTTTAAAATAAACTATTTTAGCAAAACATATTGTTGATTATTTGACGAGAACAGATGTTCTACTACTAAAAATAAAGACTTTTTTATCCGATGATTTTCCATACTTGTCGGATGAGGTTTAAGTTTCAACTCTTTTTTTCAGTATTTGGGTAGGGAAGGGCTTCGTAGCTTGTCCAATGCGAAGTAGACAAAATGATTTGTGTTAGGTAGTCTTTCCCTAAACTTTGCACCGGATAAATGTAGCAAATCTATTTGGCTAAAATTCTCGTCGATATTTTTTTTTTAAATTTGTAACATTCAAAGTTTATTGTTATTTTTTTTAATTGTAAAAGTCATTTTTTTGAAATATTGTTTCAAAAATGTTATCATCTCATTTAATAACTTTGACAAACACATTGAATTCGAAAATCACAATTGTTGCGTAATGAAACAGAGGTAAACAATTTTTTTTATTCATGAAATACGAAACTATAATAGATATGTACTGGGTTGAAATTATCTTTCAGTTGAGACGGAGGCGGATCAGGAGGAGGAAGAAGAAGACTTACGTCGGATGAGATAGAAGAGGAATGTAGACAATGTGTTTTGGTTCATTATCATTTTGTATCGCGGTGCACAAATGTATTAGATAATATTTTATGTATCGTGGTTTAAAATTGGATTAGGTAATTAGACCATCTCCAACAAGGAACCTCAAATTTGGTCAGATTTTACCCAAAATTTGGTTCATTTCAACACCAAACATTATTTCAACTCCAACCCACAACCCCAAATAGAATATTCCTTAACATATTCTATTTTGTTTCTTTTATTTTATTTATCAGCATGTATATTAATTTACTATTAACCTTTTAAATAGTAATTATTAAGATTGCACAATTAATAATTTTCGTATATTTAATAGTTACATATTTATAATATTATTTACGTCATTAATAATATTTAAAAATTAATAATTTTTTTAAAATAAATAGAAGAAATATAATTTAATAAACATACAAGTACTTAAAAATACCATAAAAAATATTTTAATATGTATGCATTTTTTTTGGTTTAAATGCATGTGAAATTGGTGTTCTCTAATTTAATAGTAATTTATTTATTTATTTGTATATAATATATACAAATAATTGAAAAAAGTTAATTAATTATAAATTATTGAATTAACAATTTTCAATAATTTAAAATATTTAATATTAATAATATTTATTTATTTATTATTTATATTATCTAATATTAGATATTTATTAGTTTTTAATACTTTTAAATAAAGAATAGCATATTATAAATAATTTTAACAATTACAAAATCATTAAAAATTAATTTATACCATGGGTCCCCACCAATACCGAATTTGGGGGTTTGTACAATGGAACCTCAAATTTGGGGTAGTCCTGTACGCAACCCTAAATTTGGTAAAGGGTTTGAGATTCGGTTGGAGCAAGAATGGTGGTCTCAAACCCCCAAAATGAGTATTTGGGGGTACCATTGGAGTTGACCTTAAGACTTATGTATTGCGGTTCAAAAATTGTTTCATCGCGATGCAAAAAGTGTTTCATTGCGGTGCAAATTTGGATTAGGTAATTAAAACTTATGTATCGCGGTTTAAAATTGGATTAGGTAAGTAAGACGTGTATCGCGGTTCAAAAATTGTTTCTTCGCGGTGCAAAAAGTGTTTCATCGCGGTGGACTTATGTATCACGGTTCAAAATTGGATTAGGTAATTAAGACTTATGCATCGCGGTACAATAAAATTGATATATCGCGATACAAAATTTAACCTCCGCAGCGCACTTTTGGTTCATTAAAGGTATCATAGTCATTTTACCACCATAAGTGACTTTTTTCGGTTGAAAAAAAATGGTTGTATTTTAGCGATTATAAACTTCAAAAAGTGGACCGGCCGTAATTTTTCCAATCTTTAAACTAAATTAAACCATATGATATTTATGCCTTTCAATTAATTTAAAATTAAAATTTTTAAATTACTATATTGTCCTTCACCTATTAAAAAATCTAGTAATTCATATATTTGGAGAAAACTGTGAAATTTTAGGAGGGCCGGCTATCATGAGCGACTCTGTGAATTTTAATTTCTTTTTTTTTAAAATTGGATTAACATTATTGTTATTAAATGTAGATATGAGACTTTTGTTTGGGACAGATCTAGTGGAAAGAGGAGTTTTAATTTTGGACATTGGGAGTAGTTTGGAATTATTGCACGGAACAAGGGTATATATGTATAATTGATATCAACCATTGACCTTAATACTTCTTCAGTTTCGGGCAAAAAATTTCCGTTTAAAAGTTAATTTTTTTAAGAAAATGACACATTTAGTAGCTCATTAGTAATAAAATGTAGAGTATGTCTCCTAAAAGACAGTCTTATGGATCTTAATCCGTAAGACAGACCTATCTATGTTAAATGTGTCAAGTAATCTCAGTGCAACCATTTGACTTTGGAAAATTACAATGTCACCCCTCACGTGTATAAATGAAGAGTGTTACTTTTTACTATTAAAAGTATAACTTTTCATAAAATGTGTCACTTTACGTTTTTAATAAAAAAAAATCATTTTCTTCTTTTAAAAAATGTTATTTTGTAGTCTTAAATGTAGGGGTGTAAATCAGAACTACTGAACCACCGAACCGAATCGAACCAAACCAAACCAATCGACTTAGTTCGGTTTTGGACGAAGACGGTTCGTTTCGGTTTCAAAAATTGGAAAACCGACCAGTCCGATTCAGTTCATGGTTTTTGGTATCAAATCAAACTAAATCAACCTATATATTTTAATTTATTTATTATAATATATAAATTATATTACATTTGTTAACTATTTTGAACTTTTGGATTATCTTATATGCATAATCTAGGGCTTTGATTTAGTATATATATATATATATATATATGCATACTAAACTAAACAAAATCTTGATTGTTGAAGAACTATTTTTTTCCATTGTTTGTGTTTATTTTGGAATTTGTATTTATATAAACCACAAAACTGAACCAAACCAAACCAAACCAAGTGGTTTGGTTCGGTTCGTGATTTTGACATAAATCAAACCAAACCGACCACTTACACCCATACTTAAATGTGTTACTTTTTATTGGTCCATAATAATGCTCAAATAGGCTAGAGAGGGGGTGAATAGCCTATAATGTCAATTTAAAAACTTTTCTTTTGGATATACATAAAACGTAGTTTGGTTGGTAAATACAATTTATCAACTTGAGTTTGTCTGCCGGTAGAGGCTATCGGTAGACTTACTCAAAGCAGAAGTAATAGGCTCTGCCGATAAACTGTTTAATCAAATCAAAAGCCTGATAAAAGATTTGTATAGCGGAAGGTAAAGAGGCTAAGATTTGGAGAAGTTAGAAGTGGCTGTACACGATTATATGTTCAGAACAACAGCACACTTATTTCTTCTTTCAAATGCAGGTTTAGGAGATCAAGTGGAGAATGTCTTTTCTAATGATAAATCATTTATAAAAACCTCATAGATATATAAGGACTGGGAGAAAAAGTATTAGTAAGAATATATGAATTTATTCAAAGATAAATTACATATTACATCAGTCGAAATAGTCTATGTCCAGTTTTCTGGCTTTGTCTTCCTAAGTCTCAATCCTTACTTAATTATTCATTCAAGGATTATTAACTTGCAAAGGACAATAGGAGACGAAACCAAGAAACTGTTATGAGAAGGAAGTGATTCTTAAGGTCGTTCAGATATAAAAATATATCTAAACGTTTGAATGTAAAACACTCGACCTTCCATGATGATTGATAATTGCACAATCAACAGCATTTATATAGGAGTACAAATCTGAAGACATGAATGCAATATCTACAGACAACTCCTCATTTTCTTCAGACATGGTCTAATATCAATCTTCAGATCTTGATCTCTACCTATTGAAGTTTCTGATCATTCTCTTCTCTTTTCCAAGCGTTTCTTCCTGACAATCTACTGAAGGTGTCTTGCTAAGAGCTGGATGAGTTCACTGCAATCTGTTGTAGAAATTAGAGATACGTTGGTGAAGACGATCTCTTTGAAGATTTCGTTTCTATGAAGTTCTTGAGTAGATTGAGTTACTCGTTACTCACAGTGTATCGTTTGATAATCTTAGATGTAGCTTACACTATCACTATGTCTCACCTTTTTTTTGTTGAGCAAGAGGGAGGGGTTTATATAGGCGAGAATCAATATGATCGTTGAAAGATGAGGACTCGAAGATTTCTATCCGTTGGAGATGTAGTGGTTGAAGACTATCGGATAGAGATCTTTTGTCCATAACATCTTTGACTGTTTGGAGCAGAGATTTAGTCATGTAGATCTTGGAACTCGTTGTCTGTCAGACTATGTTGATAAATCTCTGAAGAGTAGGTCTGATGTCTGTTGCACTGTTAGGCGGTCTGTTCAATAAAGTAATTGTTTTTTTGACTTTAACAGACTACTTGAGTGAGAGAAAGTCTTATAGCTTTAAGTATGTCAAACTTTTTGAGGCACGGACATATTTATCTTGATTCGAGCAGCTTCTTGACTTTTCTCTGTAGCACGTGCAGACTTTAAAGTTTGTCGGTGGAATGCTTCGAGCCAGTGGAAACAAGTCTTCCGATTCAGGAGAACTGATGTTTACCGATGAAAGCATTATAACTTGTAGCATGTCTGCCGGTGATGAGTCTTAAGACTATTCTCATCTATTATCACTGAAGGCTGTTGACATAGCTGCAGGTCTTCCGGTGCTGAGTGCATTCTGAAGTGCTGGTCTGTTTTGATCATCATATAGGAAGGTAGGACTAGATCAGGTCACACTTAATCTAAGACCTATGTGAAATCATACAAGTTGCCACACTAACTTAGCATTAATGCATCTTTTAGCCACTTGTGATGATTCACTTGTAATGGGGGCAAGCAAATCAATATATATAGAATATGCAAGGTGATAATTAAATTATTAAGAAGCATATTCCAATAATCAACACTTTTGGTCTTAAAATATATCACTTTTGTTTTAAAAGTTGTTACTTTACATTATAAATTAAAACCATCACTTTTTGGCGTGAAACGATGAGAGTGTCATTTTAGCATTGAAAGTATTATGTTTTAATATTAAATGTGTCACTTTTGGCAGTCACTATTAGTTTTAAAGTGTCACATTTTAGTATTTACTATTTAACTAGTTTTACACCCGTGTGTTAAACGCAGTGTTCTAAAAATCGGCCTGGGCGCTAGCGCCGCTAAACGCTTAGCGCCACCCAACGCCTAGAAATTTGGCAAATCGGCGAAAAAATCGGCTAGGCGCGCGTAGGCGCCGCCTAGGCGCTCTAGGCGCCCGACTAGGCGCTAGCCAGCTAGGCTAACCGATTTTCCTATTTTTTTAGTTTTTTTTAAAATTTTGGCCCTAAATAATGTCATTTTGGGGTTTTAAAATAATAATAATAATAAATATAAATTTAAAATTATTAAATTATTTTTGTAAATTTGTAATTGTCAACGGACCTATGGATAATTGAGCTGTTGACTATTTTGTAATATTTTGAGCCAGTAGATGATATTAAATTTCTAGTTTTACCTTTAAAATTTAACATCATACTGTAATTATTACTTTTAAATTATTAGGTGATATTTAGTATTAGTATAATTAAAAAAATTATGTTTAATAATTAGGTTATAATAAAAAATATATTAAAAATTAGATATTATGTCTTATTTCTCGACCCCGCCTAGGCCCCGCGTATATCCCGCCTAGGCGCTAGCGCTAGCGGCGCTGGCGCCTAGCGATTTTTAGAACCTTGCTTTAATCTATCCCCTCTCTCAGCCTACTGAATATCCACAAAATCAAACCTCTTTTCTTTTTACCTTTCTCTCTTCCTCACCATTACCACTCCCCCTTCCTTTTCCGGTTACCATACGCCACAAAATTAAAATTACTAAAATAAATTAAGATTGATAAGATTTGACATAAATGCCAATTTGACCAATTAAACAACAACTAAAAAATTCACGACGGTGAAAAGGTAGCTAATATCTAAACGACACCTCTTGTGTCCATTTCTGTCGAGTGGATACATGGAATGTTGAAGGTATGGGCCGTATGGCGTGGTGGTAACGTCAAAGTTACTCTTTCCAACTGTATATGCGTGTCTTTGACAACATAATCTAATCATTAATTTTGTTTGCCTGTTTGGTTTCAAAATTTTAGATTCTCTCTTTTTTTTTTCTTTCCAAAACACACAAATGTACGTCCAATTTTCTCTTTTTTTTTTTCAATTCGGTTACCAAAAATTTAAAATATTTATTTTAATCAGCTAGCTTTAGTCTAATCGTAAGGAAGCCTATTTTTTAAATGAACATTAAATTTAGTCATTAAGACATATTAAATATCTATTTTTACCCGATTTTTCCTTCCAAAAAAATATGATTTTATGGTATAAAAAGTCGTGAGTCGAAACGGCTAACGGTCTGACCCGACATTTTAATATATTTGGGTTGAAACTGGTTACCTGTTTCAACTTTTAACCCAAAAATATTAACAGATTAGATTGGATATTTAGTGGGTTAGTTGGATTGGTTAATGGTTTGTAATTGTCGATCCTAGTTTTACTTATAAAGTTTATGTTTGAAACATCTAATAACTAAGATATACATAATTAGCATTGAAATTGATTAAAATTACAATAATACTTGAGCGTAATCAGTACACTAATATCAAAAGTTGAAATGTTACAGAAATTAAATGCATTAGTTTTTTTAATAGCGAACTTTCTAAGTAAAATATTCAAAAATAATATAATGAACTTTTTATCTATAATGGTGGAGTAATTCACCCAAAAAAAAAAAAAAGAAGGTTTGCTAAAGCAAAACGGTGATGATTAAACTATGTAATAACAAAACCTTAGGTTAAAAACTACATATCACAAATTTAACTTAGAAAAAAACCCATTGGATCATCTGAAACATTTTGTTCTACATCATCGCAGCAGCAAAGCTCGCAAACATCAGTACAAGGCAACACTTTGAAGCACTGAACAGCTTTTTCTCTAGCCAAGCTAATCTCCTCTCATAATGCATTACTGCTTGATGCAAGCTCCTAACGTCAAGTTCAACTACTCTTGCCCAAGCACGGAGTAGGATATAATAATCGCGGCATGTGCAGCGTAAGCGTAAACAGCTTTATCCTTCTTCCTCACATAATGGAGGTAATCAAACCTCCTCTTTTTTGTTCTTGGTAGAATGTAACAAAATCTATTCTCTTCCATGTTCAATTTCAGTCGCCTAAGTCGCTCATTTTCAGACACTGAACATGATGTTTTATTTGTGTGGGCGATGTTTGAGTTGGTATCATCTTCACTACATTCATCTAATGGACTGCTTCCAGTGCTCATGAAATCATCTCGTGATCGTTTGTTGTCCCCACTACTATGTCCACAGGAGCCTGCAGCATGCTCTCCCAATCGTCTAAGATCCTATTAGTCAACCACAAGAAAAAGATATGCATATCATTTTCCTAGCTTCACAGAACAAAGAAACAAGAGAAATGCATATGTATCCATTATTGACAAAATGTTGCCTTATCCCTCAGCAAACAAAACTGCGTGCCCTATTTTAAAAACAAAAACATAACATAGAAGATAGGAAATACAGTCCCACTTTAACTTTTTTTTTTAATGGTAATTAAACTAAATTAAACTTTGACCAAAAAGAATTATAAAATATAATTAATACTTTGAAATTTTAAAAATTGTTATTGATAGTACTCATCACATTGTATCAATTAGTGAAATTTCATTACCTAAGACATAATTGTTGAGAATGAGATGACTTGATTAATCAGGCAACATGACAATTCCTTCCGAGGGCATATCAACTTTTGGGCTTAGGCGATCGCTTAGTGTTTTGGCTGAGCGATCGCTCAGTAAAAAACCCTTCGAGGCTTGCTACTATATTTTGCATGGTCACCCATTGCTTGGGCTGACGACCGCTCAACCTCGTTTTTTGGGTTTTGCAGCTTTGTCAGTTTTTTGTCATTTTAAGGGTTTTAGGATTTCTATAATTATATCCATATAAATAGTTGTGTAAGTATGGCTGGGCCCAATTAACAATTAGCAGCCTACTTGTAAGGCACAGAAACCTAAAGCCCAAACCCCAAAGACAAGCACTTTATTTTATATTGTCAATTAAAATATTGCAAAAGTGTCTTAATAATTTTTTCTTACATGTTTCGGGATAAAGATCTGAAAAGATAAACAAAAAAAAAGAAAAAAAAAAGCAAAAGAAAACAGAAAACAAAAGAAAACAAAAGAAACAAAATGAAAAAGCAAACAAAAAAAGAAAAGAAAAAAAAAACGGAAAAGACAGCAGCCATCAGCCGCCGGTTCCCCCTCCCCCATTTCCCTTAAACATTAAGTATCCCTATATATATATATATACTCCCACGATCAGCCCTCCTCTCTCAATTCCTCTCTCACTCCCTCAACTCTCTCATTCCTCTCTCAATTCCTCTCTCACTCCCTCAACTCTCTCATTTCTCTCTCAAAAAGACGGCCCACCCACTAACTCTCTCTCTCCCAGCAAAATCTCTCACAAAACTCACTCTCCCTCATTTTTTAAGCGCCTAGCTCTCTCTCTCTCTCCTCATTCCAGCGATCACTCCCTCTCTCTCTCCCTCAATCTCTCAACTCATTCCCAGCGACCCCCACTCCCAACCGCCCTCTCTCACAATCTCTCAATCATTTCCTCTCATCCACCCGTCTCCCTCTCACAATAAAATCCTCCAGCCGCCTTTTTCCCTCACTCACTCACTTCACCCACATATACTCCCTCTCTACCCACTTACTCTCTCACTCACACACACTCACATATATATATACCCTCTCTCACCCGCGCACATACACACACATAAATACATAAAAACACACACACACAAATACACAAAAACACACACACTGCCGTTACGCTGCCCGATTTCAGACAACAAAAACAACAAATACAAGCAGTTACGCTGCCCAAATTAACACAACACACAATAAACAACACACAACACACAACACACAACACACAAACACACAACAACAACACAACAACAACAAAAAAAGGACTCCCTCTCCCGCACACCGAAGGTAATAGCCTTTAAGGGCGTTTTTATTTATTTCTTTACTTTCCAGTTCATTTATTATTTAAAGTTGTATTTTTAAATCCGGCGCAATGTAGTCAATATAAGCCGTTGTGCTGCCCGGATTAGATTAGGAAATATTATGTAAAAGAGCCATTATAATGGCCAAATATTCTTAAATGTGTTTGTAATTATTGGAAGGAGGCGGCTGCGAGTCCGTAAATAATGTAGCCACGAATGTATCTGTTTAATTTTCCCTTGTCAAAATAAGACCTTATTTATTTGCTAGATTAATATAACAATGAGCATATTTCAGCCAAAAACGCTTTGAGACCGAAAGGGCGAGTTGGGTGCCTAGCACCTTCCCAACTCGTAACTTAGCCCCCGAACCCGTTTTCTAAAATCTCTGGTTTTCTTTTCTGGTTTTCCTTTATTTTTGCCTTAAAATAAAGGTGGCGACTCTAAAAACTTTCAGATCCAGTGGGGCCACGCAACATCTTTCTTTGCACTTTCACGTTCTCCTCTAAACAAGGAAGAATGGGAATGGAAAGGTGATGTAGTTCTATGTCTTGGTATCCCCGAAATAATGGATAACTGGACATAGAAAACCTAAGGCACTCATAGTGATCTGAAACGAGCCATAAGGCTATTTTTATAATAAATCCACAAAAGGCAACCGAGGCGCATTCCAACGCGCTATTCCGACAGCACTCCTCCCGCACTTTTGATTTCGTCCTCCCCTAAACAAGGGAGGGTGGAACGGGAGCAGTGGTGTCCCGCATCCGCACGTACGCGCACCCCTAAACAAGGGCGCGCGGGGCGCGGGCGCACCGGGAACCTCACAGTGGCGACTCTGCTGGGGAGTTGTTTTATTTTAAATAAAATGGAGGGCTAGACTCATAAAATAAAACCTTTTTTTGGCTTTTCTTTGTTTCTGGCTGCAGTATGCTCGTTATATTAATTTACGCATTTCAATAAAGTGTTCCCATTACGGCCGTGGCTATATTTGTGGATATGATCCTCCATCTGGCAGCAGTCTCGTTCCGATACCTGTTACGGACATGTTCGAGAGTATAAAAAAAATCAAAAAAATATATATACAAAAAAAAAATTTCGAAAAATCAAAAAAAAATACATATTACATATATTACAATAAATTCCGGGCAGCACAACAAAAGAGCTGGGGCTTTACCTCCGGCTCTATTTTCTTTCATTTATTCCTTTCAGTTCATTTTTCTTTTTCACTTTATTCTGTAACTCTGTATATTTGTACATATTTACATTCATTTTGTCATTTTACTTTGGGGACATAGGACCAAAATTTGTAATTAATAGGGATAGATAGTTTCCCCACTTTTCTTTCTATTTCTTAATGTGATGTGCTTGCTTGCTTGCGCTCAAACTAAAAAAGCCGAGAAAATCCACACAAACAAGAAGGCAGAGGCCAAATTTGTTTTATTTTCTATATCTGTAAAATAAATAAAGATTTTACTGCTTTCTAGATACCGCACACACGTGCACGCATGTAAATATATTCCGAACTGTTACCCTACACCATGGCCAGCCTACCCCCTGCATAAGCCAACGTTAGAATGCATATAGTTTTCAGGACACTTCGCAGGCATGAGCCGGTTTTGCATTTTTGAATTATGGGTATGGGTCGCCTGTCAAAAAAAAAAAATCATCAAAAAAAAAAAAAAAAAAAAAAAAAAAAAAAAAAAAAAAAAAAAATCAAATCAGAAAAAATATACATGTCAAAAAAAAAAAATGCGCAAGTTCGAAAAAAATAATAAGTGCGCACAAAAAAATAATAATATAGACAATAAACAATAAACAAGTGATTTATAATTCTCGGATGCTCGACCTAGACCATTTCGAATGGTGGATCTGGAAAGAGTATAGGCCCGCCGCTGGGACGATCGATCTGGGAGTCGGCGAGGTGGAATACGTTGGTCCTATACTCGGAGAAAGAATCCACTGTTCGAGGAAAAAGTCGAGGCGTCAAAATAAAGCAAGTGCTTATCCGGTCAATTGTAGGGAACATGAAAATAATAATAAAATACTAATAAAAGGCACTATTTGTACTTCAAGCCAGGATAGCCTTGACCCGGACCTCACGATACCTCCATAACCCATTTTCCTCAATCGCCCGAACTTGGAAAGAAGCCGAAGATAGTCTTGGCCGATTGATCTGGAGAAAGTAGTGCAATCGAAGCGAAAGGTATCGATGTCAATCGATCAAGGACATATCGATTCGAAAAAAAACAATCCAAGCAGTATGGCAACAGATGAAGCGGTCAGAACATGGGTACGAGGTTGAGGGGCTCGGGTATGCTCGACTCCGGTAATCTGGCAGTGGCTAGACCGGAAATTTGGCGCGCGAGATGAGCGCTTGCTAAGCCAAATAGCAAGTCTTATACAAGGTCAAAAACCGATGGTGAGGTGAATTCTTCCCTGCGTCCCCGGGGAAACATCAACATCCCATGTGCCTCCAAACCCGACTCCACGGCCAAAACACTAACCCACCAAATGTCACCACTCCCCAATTCCCAATCATCCACCAAATCCCTACTACCCAAACATCGGCCCTTGCAGATCATATCCTTTATATCACCGCTCCAAATACCAAAATTCCCAAAGCCCACATGACCTCCCTGTTCCTATGACCCACCGACCGGAAAGCCCAAATTTGGACCCACAAACTTATAACCCGCCCGAGTAGTTACCACATGTTACCTTATAATGATCTGGCCGCTCGGTAGAAACCATCAAAATCCACCTACGAGTTCCACCGACCCAGAATCCACCAACCAAAATCCCATCCTACCCAAAATCTACCAACCCAAAATCCTTACGGACACGCAGCGAGGAAATTAACCGACCTTCCCTAATCCGGCCACTATATGCAAAAAGCCAACTCCCCGGCCACCCAAGTAGAGCGAGTGGAAAATATAAAGGCTATGATGCTCGAGCTTCTCTGCAGAGGGAATTTTCTCTGGCAGCAACATTACAACTGCGGCGGTGTTGCCTTTCAAATTCAAATGCGGAGCATAGAAAAAATTTGATGGGATGGATGCCTATATCCCACTTAAAATCTTATTCAGCGGCATGCGATCGAGGGGGCAAGCTTTGAGGCTATGGCTTCCAATTTCACCTCACCAATAGAGGCACCCAACAATGGCTAATGTTGTGCGATAGCGACACCATGAATGATGGGA
>JABEVN020003908.1:0-16435 GCA_013146195.2 Codonopsis lanceolata | reverse complement strand
GGCCGAGAATGAGGAACCGTTAGGTTTAGTGGGAGATGAGCCAATCACCTTCCATGAAGCCATTAGTGGTCCAAATTCTCATAAGTGGATTGATGCCATAAATGAAGAGTTAAAATCCATGAATGATAATGACGCTTTGGGATCTTGTCCCATTACCTAAGAATGTGAAACCCATCGGATGTAAATGGATCTTAAGACCAAAAGGATTCACAAGGTAATGTGGAAAGACATAAGGCCTGCCTTGTCGCTAAAGGATTTACTCAAAAAAGAAGGCATTGATTACAAAGAAACATTTTCACCAGATCATCTAAAATGCTTTAGGATCATTATGGCTTTAGTGGCACATTTTGACCTTGAGCTTCATCAAATGGATGTAAAGATGTTTTCTCAATGGCTTACATTGAGGAAACTATCTATATGAAGAAACCGTAAATGGTGATCGATTCGATCAAACTAGTCAACTAGTTTGTAAACTCAAGAAATCCATTTGGGCTTAAGCAAGATCTCGTCAATGGTACTTAAAATTCAACCAAGTTATTCTTTCATTTGGTTTTGAAATGAATCTTGGTGAAGATTGTGTGTACCATAAGTTCAAGTGGGAGTAGGTTTATATTTTTGGTCTTATATGTGGATGACATTTTAGTAATGATAAGGACCTTCTTAAGGAAACCAAGAAATTGTCTCTAACAAATTTGAGATGAAAGATTCTGAAGCTCTTTTGTATTAGGGAATCTAAATGATCACTATGTTAAGATTATCACAAAAGAATTATATAGAAGGTATTTCAAATGGTTTAGCATGGAAAAATTTCTGTATAACTCACATGAAGCCACCTCGGCCCTCATGAGATAAGTCTTCAAGATCTTAAAAGAGTGATGAAATACTTACAAAAACACTTAAGAACTACATGCTTACATATACAAAAGTTGGATCATCTTGAGATCATTGGTTTTTTCCGATTCATCATTGATGAAGATCGCTTCACTTTGGCCGTTGGAACGATATCTTGGAGAAGTGCAAGCAAACATTAGTTACTACTTCCACCATGGAAGCCTAATTTGTTGCTTGCCATGAGGAATCAAGCTATATGGTCACAGAAATTCATTGAAGGATCATGATTGTCAAAGGTGTGAAAGACCGCTTGGTTATATTGTGACAATCGGGCCGCGGTATTGTACAACTCCAACAACAACAAGAGTTCATCTAAATCTAAGCATATAGATATTAAGTTTCTTTGTTGTGAGAGAAAGAGTACAAAATGAACAAATAGAAATAGAACTTATTGGTACAAACTCCATGTTAGCGGATCCATTTACTAAGGCATTATCTCCTTTAGTATTTCAGAGCATGTTGCTCATATGGGTGTAATGACTTTTGATAATGCTTAAATCAGTGGGAGTTCTTAATGTTTCCTATTTCCTTGTGTTGTTTTATTTAAATTGATCTCATTTGGTTAAAGTAGGACTAGTTGGAGAATATATATACGTTCTTCATATATATTCATTAATATTCCATGCTACATATCTATACTTAATCTATGTCATTTAGTTGGATATATATATGTGATTAATGTGGGTTTAGTTCGAATCAATTACAACGACTGCCCCTTTAGTCCTTATACTTATATGACTAATGGACGGGATTGGTTTCGAATGATAACAAAGTGCACATAAGGGTTGTCATTTGTGTTATAAATATGATTGAAGAAATTTATTAAGTGAAGGTATATGTTATAATAATCCAAGTGGGAGATTGTAAGAACATGGATTAATATAACATATAAATACTTAATAATATAATGATCAATATTATAATATATGGTATAAAGTATAGAACTCAACATAATATGTAGAATTCCATAATATAAGTATACCATTAAATGATGGGCATAATGGTAATATCTTATATATCAATAGGTGTAGTCCCTAAATGAAGTGTCCCTTGGATTCCTATATAAAGGCTTATCCATCAAGCCTATGAATCTACTAGTTACATTATTCTCATTCACCAAAACTCTTCTAAGTAATTGAAGAATAAAAGATTAAGGCACTCATCATTTAGAAGATCTACTCCTCCCTAATTTGAAGTCTATCTTCTTACTTCATCCTCTTTACTCAAGAACAAGAACAAGATTAAGAACGAACATGGAATCACAAGGTAATTACACGCTTCCGTCTTCTTCTTCTTCTTCTCTTCTTATTCTAGTAATGAGTCGATTCATGTTTAATGGATCGTAATTGTTCCCACATGAACGACTTTCAGCAGCCAGTTATGTTTGTGTGCTGGGACGGAGATGCTATTCTTTGGTCGGTTGGTCCCAAATTCCTTGTGAGCCGCGCAAGGCTTTCTTGATAATCCATCTCCTCTTGACCCTATCATGGTACAATGACATTAAAAGAACTTAGAGTAATGGACTATTATAATTAAAATGTAATATGAAAACGATAAGAAACTCTCTCTTTACCCTCAAAAAGAGTTACTGCCAACACAAATGTGGAAAGCAAAATAAAATGCATGAGAATGCTGAGTAGAAGAGAGATAGCAAGGTACAATATCATTGGACGAAATTGGAGTTAATGTCATGGTATGGGCTTCACGTATCCACAAGATAAATTAGGCGGTCAAATCAAGAAGGTGTACTTCACATAAGAGCAAAATCCAAGTCATTTGGCTTTGATTGCGAGAACTCAAGGGGGAACTGTAGGAATAATGTGGAAATTTGGTAAATTTTTTACTTCAAGCTTAAATTAGTCGAAATCTCCCAACCGTTCCAGATAGACAAAGCTTTTGTGTTGTCAAAGAGAAGAGCAGATTCTATGACCATTTGCTAACGGAAGAGCAGAAAAAAAATTATTTTGCATAAGAATTTGTTCTCTCCTCAACAATCCAACAGTATCGTGTTCATCTCTGATGCATTATAAATTATGATGTGTAATCTAAGATACTCCATCCCTCCTAAAATTATTGTCTTCCCAAAATATTTGTCTTATTTAAAACTTTTCTTTTCAAAACAACATTTTTATCACTTGACCCTAACTTTATAATTCTACTTCATTATGAGTCACGTAGATATGGCTTTAAAGGAAACTGTGCATCAAGTCAATAGTAATAATCAAGTTAATTACTTTTTCTTAATCCGTATGTCGGATCAAAGCAGACAATATTTTTGAACAGATGAGGTAGTAGTATTTTGCTATTTGAAATAGATATCGGAAGGGAATGTACTATCAAACTTAAGGCCTCAAAGCATAGTCTTACCGGGATATGGCCTTGCCAAATTGCTGCTCGATCGTCAGAGGATATTGTGGCCAATTTCATTCATCTTCATCAATGATGCTGAAAAATGTCACGATGCCAGAAAATCAATTAAGATAAAACAAGAAAGAAATGGTGAATACTGAAATGCAGCACAATTTTTTGATCAGTCGAATACATTTTGAGAATATCGGTCAGTTTTTTGATTAGTCATATTTATCTTGCCAAAGGGAAATTTTGCCATCTTTTGCATCGCTAATGTAATGGAAAGAAGATTGTAAGCCTCTACCATTTCGGAACAATAGGGTGTGTTTATATTTTCTCATAAATGGGCAAGTATCCAAATATTTGTTGGCTGAAAGAATTTAATGGTAATAGAAAATTTTCCTCTACTTCTTATGGCATCTGATAATTCCTGTTATATGCTTATATCAAATTTCATTTTTCCTTCATACTAAGTCTATTTGGACAATACCAAATCTACAAGGACTATAGCATTTAAAATAACAAAATACAACTATCAAAAAGGCATTTACTACTTACATAGATATATGCTGAAATGTCATGAATAATGACCTTATTATATCCCACATGAGAATAACGATAACTTCACAGCTACGCAAGACCCTGGTGTGTACACAAACAAAAAATAAAGCTAAAAACTCAATTCGCTATTCTCTTAATTCCATCTGCATTCGTATGAGATTAAAGATAATAAATACGATAAAAAGATAAATAGGTTGAACTCTATGGGAATAATACCTCATCATTATACAAAGGGAACAACATTCTTGTGGATGCCTTGAGGGCTCCAAGACCCTGCAAAATTACCACAGACTAAAAGTTAATGATGAGTTTTGAAACTGGTTATAAAATACCCTCTCCGTTTTAGATAAAGAGTCCACATTTAGTGATCAATTTTTTAAGAAAAAAGAAAAATTTAACACTTAACCTTTGAAAGTGAACAAAAATCCCAAAATTAAATATTGGATTGTTTGCTCGAAACGGATAGAGTACACTATTATATTTATTTCTCTTATGGAAACAGATATGTAAATTAAAATCACATTGAGTATTAGATCACAAAAACAAACTAGATCTTTCCTATTCTTGAAAATACGTACTCCACAAACAGTTTGATGATGATTAAAAATGCATAAAATTAAGTGAGTACCTCGAATCAGAAGCAGCACCACCACCACCGATCACAAGTTGATCGGCGAGAGCCATGGGCATGCAACTAAACTGGGATTTTTGAGTTAGGGCGCACCGACGGCGGCGGAGTGATATAGGAGAATGCGACTTAGGAATGAAGCCTTTATATATAGACCAACAACTGCCCTGACAAACCTAATTTCTAAGCGGATGGTAATGTGCAGTGAAGCTAAGCACGTGCATTCTTTACTATTCTTTATTTATTTTTGTTTTTTTTTTTCATTAATGATACCACTTTTCAGTTGTTCATTTACTCCTCTATTCCGAGCAGATAGTCAACTATTCTATCTTGAGATGTTTCACTTAGGCCTGGTCTGGTGCAGCGTTTTGAAAACATTGTTTTTTTTCTAAACGCGACATTTTTAAAACGCACAATTTTCAAAATATAATTTTTTTTCTTGTAAACATGTTTGGAAAATTATTTCAAAACGCTATTTTTTAAAAACAAAATAGTTGTAAACGTTGTATATTTTTAAAATACTCCAAATTGGAGCGTTTTAAAACGCTGCACATTTTTAAAACGTTGTGTTTTAAAACGCTGTATTGAAGAACTTTTAAAGAGAAAACGCTGTGTTTTTTACCTTCGTTTTGGTCAAAACGCTCGACCAAACAAGCACTTAAAGAGTTTACTTTCAAAAATTAAGACATAAAAGTGTCATTGTATTACTAATGAGCTTCTAAAACTGTCATTTCCTTTAAAAGTTTAATTTCAAACGGGAACATTTTACTCGAAAGTCCGAAACGGAGGGAGTAGAAAACTAGTAGTACTAGTCTACTACCCCATCTCAATAATATTGAGTGTATTCACTATATCGAGCTTTCTCACTCACTGTGTTTACTATATCGAGCTTTCTTACTCACTAATGAGTGTTTTCGATCATGGATATCATAAAACTCACACTTAACAATTGTTGAAATCTCACTATATCATTTCTTACACTACATTTTATCTTTAGTTGCGGTGAACACCACCTTGCCCAACATTAGCTCCCATATCTTCTTTTTTGGATAATCTGTCTAAATGGTAAAAATGAGATAAATTTATAATTTACAATAATAAAGCCATCTCTTTTCTTGCGGAACTACTAAATGGTAAGAATGGTAAAAGTGAGAAAGAAACTTGTTAGTAAACCTTCCCAACTACACTACACTTTGAGCCGAGCATTGCTCTTAATATCAAGTCCTCACGCAACACACCAAACCCAAACAGTTCTTTGTTTTCTTTTCTACTTTGACAAAACTTAAAGGCAAAACTCATATTTGGGGCATCCAAGTTTTCAAAAACTTGTAATACGGTTACCGAAAGTTTAAAATTGTTATTCTTGCTACTGTACATTAGTTAGGCTACAAATTAACTTTTTTTTGACTAACGTTAATTTTGATTCTAATCCTTATTTGCCCCTCTAAAGCTTTGTTGTGAGTTTAGATATCCAAAGGGGTTTTACCGGGAAAAAAATACACGCCATTAATTTATATAAAGAGTAGGGGGTCAAAATGTTTATTCACTTCATCTTCAACCTCTGTGGCAAAAATAACAATTTTAAACTTGAAAAAATTACAAGCCGGTACATCTTTTAAAACATGTTTTCAAATGAATCAAGCTATTTTTTAGACATATCTTTTGGGTACAATTTTAGGGCAAAAGTACGTCATTGCCTCTTCTTTGTTAATTTCTCGCATAAACTTCTCCCCAACTTTCATCCTCTCTCTCTCTACCCCATTTTCAAAATTCAACCTCCCTAGAAATCCTCCATTTCTTCAAAAATATCGATCTTCTCGTTACACCTTATGGTTTTTCAGTCTCTCTCGTCTCCCCCATTGCATTTTCCTCTTTCATTGTTTTGATCCGACTTTAGCCTTGGATTTTGAATTCGATCTTTCCGAAGGATGGAACGTTTGATTTAGGGATCAATGGAGGCGATCGAGGAATTGGCTCAGCTCTTTGATTCGATGCAGGAAGCTGCTGCGATACTGGCCAACAAGGATGTTGATGAAAACGCGTCGTCTTCTTCAAAGCATCCTTCGACATTTTTGAACGTAATTGCGCTTGGAAATACAGTAAGTTCATCTTTTGAAAATCAATTTCACTTCATTTTTCTACCCATAATTCCGTTCAAAATTGAGCCCAACATCTTTTTGTGACCCATGATATCACGGGGTTGATTGGGGAAGTTCACTATTGGAATTCCTTTGTGCCCACCAAGGGTGTGTATGTTGGTTTCTAAGAGGGTTGCATGAGATATTTGGGGATCTGTGGTGGTGTTTATTTATAATTTTCGGTGAATAGTTATGCCCATGTCTGGAGATGGATCACTGTTTGTTTTTTCGGCCTCTCGACAGCATTAGTTCATGGCTAACCTTAGCAATTTGCAAATGGTCCGTGTCAATTCCCACTTTGATGTTAGTCACTTTCTTCTTCATTGTTAATAGTTTTATAGTTAGTATCTAGACTAGAAGGTGCCAAAAGGTTTATAATGCCTTTGACACACCTTTTATCATCGTATACAGTAACTTCATGTAGAATCAGGGCTTCAGACTCTTAATTATCCAAGGAGATTCAAATCAGTTAGCAGTGCAGCAACCAACTCCAGGCAACTCGAACAACCATCAGAGCACTGCTAGTTGTAACTGGTAATGCTAGCTCCTACACTCTGCAGGAAAAACTTATCGAATTCGTGTTCACAATGTTGGGGTATCAACTTGTTTGAATTTCTGAATTCAGAAACATAATTTGCTTCTAGTAGAAACAGAGGGTCGCTACACATCACAACATAACTACACTAGCTTGGACATCCATGTCGGGCAGTTTTATTCTTTCTTGGTTACCATGGATCAGAATGCAAGTAGTGATTACTACATTGTGGCAAATGCTAGATTTGTGAATCAATCTGTTTGGCAAAGAGTTACTGGTGTTGGAATCTTGCACTATTCAAACTCCAAAGGAAAAGCATTCGGTCCTCTCCTCGACCCTCCAAACGATCTATATGACAACTCATTTGCAATAAATCAGGTTATGTCGATAAGGTTTGTTTTCATGATTGTTTGTTGTTTTTTGATTTGGTTATTAATGATCATTATTACCAACTATATATGTTACAGTTAATGTTATGGGTTAGGGTTATACTAAATGATGGAGCTAGCTAGCTCTTTAAATGTTTAATGGCTTTATCAACCAAATATGTCTTTACGCTTTTAATAATTAAGAGTTAAGACAATTAACATTAATACATTATTAGTGATCGATTCCCACAAACAAATTAATTAACAGTATAATACAATTATACAAATTACAAAGTGAGTTGGACTACTACACAATACACATGCTAGCTAGGTTACCCGCCAAAACTTAACTATATATATATTGTGCTAAAGAGTACCGTGAAGTGTGAAGGGCCTGCCTCCTACCCTCTTTCATTTTTTAAAGATGGCGCTAGAAGATGAACGAAGCTTGAAGCTGGGTGGGTGTCTCAAATGGCTGGAAATCGAAAAAGATTCTATACTTTTCAAACCTTTAATTTCGTGACTTAACTCTTCGATCTTGGAACTCATGATTAACAGTAGGTTAGTTGAATTAATGTTGCCAAAATCCCAGCTATATCAAATTATCAATTAAGATAACCGAGATTGATCTGTCTAGACTCTGGACTCTAGAATATCCGAAAATCAAAGTAGAGAGAAGGGAAAGAAAAGTTAGATTATAAATTTACATGTGGAGATGGCCAACCAACTTAATTGATAATATTATCTACCATTCATATAGCCTTCATTTCAGTCTAGATTCATTGCTATTAGAGCTTTACATTGTCGATTGTGGATTATCGACCCCGTACGTACCCTTATCCACATCATTCTACTTACTACATGCATGCAAAAGACCAACAACAGACTATAAATTGCTATAAGGCTTGAAATCACCTAACCCAAGTGGCCAGTACTAGCTAGATTGAAGCAGATCAAGGTGTCCCCTAAAGTTCGCTAGACCACAAATATACGCACACCTTCAAGAACACAAGGTGTAAAATAAGTTAAGCTGCACTAGAGTTAATACTTCAATGGCATTAATAAAAGGTCACAACTCAACTCACATTTTGCTTCACCACTTCACTAGCATGACTATTAATTCTTTTCAAATATGTCGATAAGGTTTGTTTTCATGATTGTTTGTTGTTTTTTGATCTGAAGTATTTCTGCATTTATATAACAGATATTACATAAAGATCACATTTTGGTACCGTGCCCATGCTACTAGATGAACTACGAACTTCCAGACACCATAGCCTTATTTAACCACTCGGGCACCCCACCTTAAACATTTTGTGCTGGACACTGACACTCCAGGACACCTGTTAAAGCTCCAAAGTGTCTTATTGTTCATTCATTATAAGTGCACAGTCTTCTTTAACTCTTGTTAATACTTTTTAACAAGTTGATCAAGTTAGTGTGACTTGATTCTTAATTGGTCTTTTTTAAATGTTGATCAGGATGAGTACATCAGCAAGCGGAGCTCGTCCTAACCCTCAGGGTTCCTTTCACTCAGATTCGATCAATGTAACTACTACATGCATTTTAAAAAGTGTGCCACTGCAGATGATTGATGGGAAACTTCCAGCTACCTTTAATGGAAGTTCATTTTTAAACCTGATACACCAGTGATGATTGGAAATTTACAGTTTTCTTTTTGTTATATGTTAGCATGACATTATAAAAGGGGTTTGCTGTAGTTTTGCTTGTGATTTTGTTGATTTCCTTGTTTCTTAAAGGATGAACTTTCAGATCATAAGTTCTTAGATACACAGTTGAACTGAGATGGAAAGTACATTTACAAACCAGTTTACTAGAATGATGACAGTCAAAACAATGCTTCTGTCAAATTTCAATTCTAAGGGTTGGATTGTTCTTTTGGTTTTCGTAAGGATGGAGAAATCTTAATCTGATTACTTTACTATTTACTTTATCAAGGTTATATTTGTCGATATATGTACATAATATTAGCATTATTAGATTTTTTTGTCTTGAAAAAAATTGTGTTAACAGTTTTGATGGATTTCCTTGGCATCAACATTATTGGATTTTGTTGTTTTGAAAAAAAACTATGCTAACAGTTCTGATGCCTAGCATTGACATCAACATTATTGAGTTTTTTTGTCTTAAAAACAATTCTGATGCATGTACTTGGCATCAACATTATTTGATTTTTTTATCTTGAAAAAACTATGTTAACAGTTCTGATGCCTAGTATTAACATCATCAGCATTATTGGATTTTTTTTGTCTTGAAAAAACTATTAACAGTTCTGATACCTAACATTGACATCAATATTTTTTGATTTTTTTGGGCTTAAAAAAATGTGAAAACAGTCCTAATGCCTAGCATTGACATCAATATTTTTTGATTTTTTTTGGGCTTGAAAAAATTATGAAAACAGTCCTGATGCCTAGCATTGGCATCCACATTTTTTAATTTTTTGGGATTGAAAAAACTGTGAAAACAGTCATGATGCCCAGCCTTGGCATCAACATTTTTTGATTTTTTTGGGCTTGAAAAAACTATGAAAACAGCCCTGATGCTTAGCATTGACATAAACATTTTTAAATTTTTGGGATTGGAAAAACTGTGAAAATAGTCTTGATGCCTAGCCTTGACATCAGCATTTTTTGATTTTTTTTTTGGGCTTGAAAAAATTGTGAAAACAGTCCTGATGCCTAGCCTTGGCATCAGCATTTTTTGATTTTTTTGGGCTTGAAAATATTGTGAAAACAGTCATGATGCCTAACCTTGGCATTAACATTTTTTGATTTTTTTGTCTTGACAGTCCGGATGAGATTTGTCTTAATTAATGACATTTTTGTCGTTTGTCAACCAATTTGTAATTATATCAAATGTCCAAAAAATTGATGTATCTAGATTAAAATATGTTTCTAAAATTATATCCATTTGAAATTTTCCCTTTAAACTTTCGGTGGTCGCATTACAAGTTTTTGAAAAGTTTGATGGCCTAAATATGGGTTTTGCCAAACATAAAAAAGACTGACTTACATATATTTTCTGTACGACGAATCTTTTGACTTGATCCATCGTGTATTTATGGGTTATGCTGTGAGAGAGTGAGACTCCATCATACGAATTAATATCCGCAAATTGATCACATTAAAGCAGTTTTGCAAGCAAATTCACTTTAAAATTGATAAATGCATTGTTTGTGATGTATGTGTCAGTGTATACCTAACAAATTTACCTATTGTTGATTGGAAATTGGAAACAAATTTACATCTTAAACGGTTATTTAATTTCAGTTTTGATTTCGCAATCAGTATGTTTTTTTGTTAATTATTTCAAGTTGTATTTCATTTTGTTATTATATTTTTGTTAGGAGTATTACTTCTACTTAAAATTATAAAAAAAATTAATGTGTGTTGAGCTGCTAAGAATCTGTGTTAAAAACCAAAAGTTAACGTGTGCTGTAAGACACCTATTAATAAAACGTTTTGTCTCAAAAAGTATTTAGCAACATTAAAAATTGTGCATAACTCGCGTTTGAGGTGCAGAGCATGGTTGGCAACTTGGCATAGTTTCCACAGAGAATAGATTATGATCCTACCTTATTTAAAATAGTCTTTTATAATTACACACACAAATTAATAAAAACCGATTGACTTTAGTGTAAACTAGGACTTCGTAATTGTGTCATAGGCACGGTGACAATATATATTAAATGCATAATTAAAGGGGTATATTACTTCAAGTGGTAGTTGAAGGACACTATTGAACTCGATCCATAATTGAGGGGGTTATTTGTAACTAACCCAGAACTGTTGGATCTTACGATCGGGATCGATCCAAATCCCAAATAGCTTTAGTCAATTAACTGAGTTGTATTGTATAGTTAATAATCGTTAATTGTTTGCACAACATTTTTTTAAGGGTGACAAATCAATCGTACTTGACTGTTATCGAATTGGTACGATAACTGTTAGACCCGACGGGGTCTAGCCCATTTTTTATGACACATGAATTTAACTTAGAATAAACTAATTAACTATTGGTTACGAACCTTAATTAATTATATTAGCTAAATAACATTATGTGCTTATATAATTTAGTCATCTAATATACTTAAAGTATATTAAATCTTAATAGGCCCAATAAATCTATACACCTTGATGGACGATGGGAGATTGATTAGACTTTAGGATTTAGTTCCACCTCCAATCTATTTAAAGTCTTTTGGGGATTAGAGTTTCTAACGTTCTTTTACCTCAGTAGTTGTCTCCACAAAATACATACGTTCCATTGCATGTTAAATAGATAAGGGGGTGAAACCCAAAACCCACTTAAATTGAAGACTCTCGTTCCGCATTACAGTTAATCGGATTCAATTACTTCGTACTAATGACATCAATTGGTTCTGGTATGTCTTTAATTTACGTTCATTATGCTTATATAAAAAACATGATCATGTTTTTGATTGTGTGTACAAGTCTTATGTAAATTAAATGTCCTACTATTGTAGTATCAGATCCTTGTACTTTTTTACATAATCATAATGCAAATAAGGTTAAAGGTTTATTGATATAAGTTATATCCAAAAGGTTAAATTGATCCTGATATGTATGACCTACGTGCTGCTTCATGATTGCTGAAACTGTTTGGTTTTTATTTTTCTTTCTTTAGAAATCAAAACAGTGGGAAGTACATTTACTGGCGGATTCAAAAATAAATCTCAGCGGTGTCACTAATATTAACTATTACTTAAAAATAAAATTAAAATTAAAACAATATCATTTTGTAGTGTATAAATTCAAAAAAAAAACTTCAGCGGGGCACTTGCACCCCAAGTGGTAGGCATAGATCCGCCACTAAGTACATTCCAATTTTTCATTGGATGAATTGCTAGTTTGACAAAGAATTCATGATTAATATACCTATTTGATTAGTTTTTAATGGGCTCCATGATTTCATTGTTTATTGTCTCAACTCACATGAATTACATACTGCCTCCGTGGTTCAAGTTTTCACATGCTTCGTTCCGCCTTATGTCTCTATTCATGCTCATTTGTTCCGATTCATTAAATTAATAGATATGCAAATTTTGTGATATATTAATACTAGTTTATTAATTTTACGAGCATAGAAAATATCTCAATTCTTTTGTGTGTTTTAACTGATATTTGTGATTCTTGTTTGTTTGAAAATTGAACAGCCCAACGGAAGTTCATTTTTTTCGACAAATTAAGTTAACGCTAAAATGATCTCACGAGATATTCATTAATTTAAAATATAAATCGGGCCCAATGGAAGATTCATGTTTTTGGTTATTGAATAGAATGAAACGAAAATACAAAGTTGCATGACTTGAATTATTTCTGCCCAACATTGATGCAATTTTTAAGTAGCTTCAACTTTTCATGATTTTTCTAATGATTTAAAGAGAGATTGTTGGTTTGCGCAATAAAGCTCAAATAGGCTAGAGGTGGGGGGTGAATAGCCTATGATACCACATTAAAAAAATTCTTTTAATATATACATGAAGTATAGATTTTAGTGGTATAGACGGTTGACTTATAGAGCATGTCTGCTGTTAGTCTAGAACATAATAGAACAGAACATAAGATTTGCTCTCTGCAGAGTTATGAATTCTACTGGTGAACCGTTAGTAAAACAAAAGCCTGTTTTAGAAAGAGTTTAAGCATCGGAAATATTTAGACTTAGGTTTTAAGAAGTCTTAAGTAGTTGTACATGATTATATGATCAGAACACCAACATACATAATCCTTCTTCCAAAATGCAGGTTTTAGGAAGTTATTGAAATGTGTCTTTTCATAAGATAAAACAGTTTATTAAAAGCACATACAGAGATAAAGATTGGAAGATGAATAATTGAAAGAACATCTGAATTTATTCAAGGATAAATTACAGATTACATCAACCTAGACTCTCTATGAAAATTTCTGTTCTCATCTTCATCAATCCTCAAATCTTGTACTTAATCGTTTATAGACAAACTCTTAAGTACAAAGGACAATAGGAGACCAGATGAGAAACAGTGATGAGAAGACACTATGGTTATTCGTTCAGATAATAAATATCTGAACGAATGAGTGCAAAGCACTCGACCTCCTAAGATGATTGATTATTACACAATCAACAGCATTTGTATCGAAATACAAATGTAAAGATATGAATGTAATATGTACAGATAGATCTTCATCTTCCTTGGGCAACATTTGAGTTCGATCTTCAAATTGATCAACGACTTAGCCTTTAGCTTTAGAAATAGGTTTTTAAAGCTTCAGCTTAAGGCTGAGTTCTTCGAAGAAGGATGAAGAACTCAAATCAAGAACTGGTTCTTGACCAAGACGAGAATCTTGACTGTAGATGATCTTTGATCTCTATTCTCTTCTTCAAGGTGATTCTTCCTAGCAATTTACAAAAGATGAGTTGCTAAGGTCTGGGTAGGCTCACTGCAACTAGGATGTAGAGATCTGAGATGCGTTGGTAAGGACGATCTCGTTGTTGATCTCTTTTCTTCTTCGAAGTTCTTGGTGCAGATCCAGAGACTCTGTTAGTCTCTGTTTTAGACTTAGCGTCATCTTTTATTTTTTCGCCATCGCATCTGAAGAGTAGAAGAGATATCCTTTTTATATTGATCGTTGTCAAGATGATCGTTGAGATTTGAAGATACACTTTCTATCCGTTATAGATGTTGTATGTTGAAATCCGCTGGATTGAGATGTGTTGTTCAGCTGGACTTTTGACCGATGGATAAAGGCTTTGCCTTCAAGATGCTGAACCGGTTGCCTATCAGACTGTCATTGATAGGTTCCTGAAAAGTAAGTCTGACGTCTGATGCACTGTCTGGATGATATGTCCAATAAAGTGAATTCTTTTACAAATCTTAGGAGAGAGAAAAGATCTTGTAGTATCAATGATGTCAGGCTTCATGAGGATTTGAATGACTCTTGAAGCTTGAATACTTTTGTCTTTGTCTTGATCTGCTGCAGTCTTGACTTCTTTGAAGCACGTGCATAGTAAAGTCTGCTGGTCTGATGTTCAAGGGTAAGTCTATCTTGAAAGAATGACTGTTGTTCGTTAGTGTGAACATTCAAACTGTAACAGATCTGCTGATGGGTCTTCGAGGTGTCTTCGAGATGCACTTGACAAGTTTGCTGGTGAGGAATCCTTTGACACTTTGTCACTGTAGCACGTCTGCTAGTGGCGAGTCTTCAGGGTGTCCTTTAGTGCAATCAACAAGTCTGCTGGTGACGAGTTTTGCGAAGAGCCTTTGAGACTTCAAAGAAGTCTCCGGTGCTTTGTGCATATGAGGTGCTGTTCTGTTCAATCTTCTATGAGGAGGTTAGGATTAGACTAGGACGACCTAATCTTAGACCTATGTGTTGTCAAACAAGCTGTCACACTAATCGGCACACAGACCTTTTAGCCACTTGTTATGACACATGGTAATGGGAACAAGCAAATCAAAATATTAGGGATATGCAACAAGATAATTTGATTATCAAGAAGCATATTCCAACAATCTCCTCCTATTTGCTTGGAACCATTACAAAATGACATATGCAGAGCACTTAAGCATTTTATCGAAACATAGCAATAACATGCCTACAATGAATGATCATTTTATCTCTAGGCATGCCCCATGTTGATAATTATAAGAGAGATGGCTTTGCATAGTCTACTATTGCTATTACAGACTCGATAAATCAAAGTACTGAACATGTAAAGCAATAGTAAGAAAAACAATTTAGATCATTTAATGATTTGAAGAGATTTAAACATGATCTAAAAAGTTTTGAGTTCCTTTCTTGCATAAAGATATTTATATATGAAGAATTGTTTTAGCAAGAAGGGATATCAAAACCTTAATTGAAAATTTGTTTTGAAGATTGTTAAGGTCTGCTACTGGTACCAATTATTTTGAGAAAAATGTTTGAACATTTACATCAAAAATATTTGATGAAATGTTTGATTTTTCTGTTGAAAAACTGTAGAATCTCTGTTGAAGGTAAGACTCAGCAGAGATGTTTTTAGTATAAAAGAATGTTTCAACAGAAGTGTCACCAAGGCTAGAACGTGATTCACAAAAAATCAGTTTAGGGGTAAATAATCACATTGTGTGTGTCTTCCATTTGATTCAAGAGTAATTGTGGATTTACCCTTGTAAGAAAATTCTCCTCCTAAGGTTGTGCATATAATGTCATAATTGTAACTCTCCTCCTTAATTTTCCAATATAATTGAAACTCTCCTCCTTAATATGAGTTAAAGTTGTAAGGCATAACTAAAACTCTCCTCCTTAATGGTTGCAAGCAAAGAAAGCATGAAGCTGAATAACAGTTGCAAGCAAAGAGGATAAGGACAGAGAACAGAAGAGAAGGACAATTTGACAAATGAGCAAGAAAGTACTATAATATCGAATAATACATCCTAATTTGAATCTCCAAAACTACCAGTGCTTAAATCTAAGGAATAGTTTCTATCCTGATCAGAAAAACTTCTGTTGCTGAACAATTCTCTAGTGATCAACAAGTCTCCAGTAACAGGAAGGCATTCATCCTCGTGAATTGTGGAACGAATGGTGTGGTAGGAGCATAGGAAGTAACTGATAATCCTAGCATACTTGTGAATACCAGACCCATTCATTCGTCTTCGCAGAACAGACCGACAGATGAGAGAGAAGACCACTTCAGACCAATTGATCGATGACATGAGAGTCGAGAACAGCAATGGTGAAGTTTCGAAGTCTTCTGGTGTTGCTTCCTGAGCTTGGTTCGTGAAACATAAGACATTGGCTCATAATTTCACCAACACAGTATATGTCCAAGGGATAATTGAAAATATCCATATGCGTAGTAATCACGGAAGTGGTAGCGATGCAGTGCGGCCATGATTCGTTGAGAACAGAATCATTAATGGAGTCGAGGGCCAGCAGAGGAAGGTTGAAGACACTTT
>JABEVN020003907.1:0-16438 GCA_013146195.2 Codonopsis lanceolata | reverse complement strand
ATAATAATGAAAGCGTATTTTAAACATAATTTTCCTTTAGATTGACATATATTAAAAATTATATATTAAAACATATTTAATCCGTTTCGAATAATAAATAAATCTTTTGACCCGATCGCTACGTTTAAGAAAAGCAATTAAAGGTATTATAAATATCGATGTAATGTGTGATTTCCTTTAATTATACATTTGTCTTTTTTAAATTTTTCTTACCATTGCAAGCTACAAATATGCATATATTCATTTTTTGCCTTATTATCGTGTTATATTATTATATGAGGGGATAAAATAATAATAATAATATATTATAAATATAAATTGACCATTAAAATAACATATTTTTAGATAAAAGTAATTGAAATGACTAAAAAACACAATATATATTTTTTTCATTCTCTTATTGGAGATGTCTTAGCAATCTACTTTTTAAATTTTAATTACTACAGTTAAACCACCTGCATTTACATAGCAACTTTTTTGGGATAATTGCATAAAAAATTCCGACCTATTTTAGGTATTGTAAATTAAACCCTGATAATTATTTATAAACTTATTGAAACTCAGCCTATTTTTTATGTTTCAATTAGACACTTCTAATAATTTATTAGTAAAAACTAACATATTCATGCCTTAATTTTTGACCTTTTAAAATCCTCGTAGAATGAATGGTGAGGGCTCCACTCACATGCAATGATGCAAATTTATTTCCTTTTAAATTCTCGTGATTCAACTCTTATGTTGGGTACTTGGGTCAGAGCCTCTTAGTGTTTAGTAGTTTTCACATCATGTCCCACTTTTGTCTTCTTTCGAAACAAAGCAATTAACCAACCATAAATACACGTGTCGGACATCGGGTGGTTTGACCTGGCCGCCTGGGCCAATGAATCAGATTTTTTTTCAATCTCAAGCAATTATTGTCAATCTCACAAGAAAATAAAATGTTCGTACTAAAATAATTACTGTACTATTTTTTGAGTATAATATTTTTACAATTTTATTTTTATTATATTATAATTATAAAATATAATAATATATACACATTAAACTATATTAAAAATTAAGTAAATAATTTTTTCGTATCTTGTGTGTCGAATAAAAAATTTCTTAACAACACCGATATGAATTTGACTATTTTGTATTATCAAGCCACAATGCCTAAGATTGTATCATCAAGCCCTAAAGCCTAAACTTAATCCTTAAATGTTATATTAAGATGTGAATAAGTAAAATGAGTTATTGAGGAAAGACTGACCTATCCGAATGAATTTCCAAGTAGCTGTTCACATATAAACTAAACAACAATCACCTAAAAGCTAGCTAGCTTGGATTCCAAAACGCACTTTCCTCTTCCCACTGAAGGAAGTGTATTTTAGTTTACGATTTGAATATAATTTTATTTTTAGAATATGAATTTAGTTTTTAAATTTGATTATTTGATATCGATTCAAATTTGATAATTCAAAAACTTAACAAATTGAATTTGTATTAAGGTGTTCCAATATGTTAATAATCTGATCTGATCCAATATATATTTATAACCTTTTAACGTATTAAAATAATAAAAATTAAGGATTAGGGTAAGATTTATATTCCCTCAACTTTAAAAAAAAAAAATTAATATACTTTTGATAGTAAATTGTATATTATTTAAATTTTATGAAATTTGAATGTTTAAAGAGTTAAAAAACGATATATCCAAACACACCCTAAGAAAATTTTATGTATACCCAAGATTTCAAAACAAGTAACTCTCTTTTAGCATTCCTTCTGGTATTGCTCTACCTAATTTTTTTTTTGGGGGGAGGGTGGGGGCTAATTGAAATAAAACTTAAACATAAAAAATGATATTTTAGTAGTCTATTAGTAATTAAATATCATTTTTATACCTTAATTTTTGAAAGTGAACTCTTTAAGTGAAATATTTAAAATAAAATAATAGACTTTTTCGAAATGAAGTAAATATATAACCTTTTTTTTTCTTTATGTTTTTTTTCGTTGCAAGCAATTAATTGAAACATCCTAAAAATAATTTTTTTTGTTATTACATCATCATAAATCTTTATTTATCAATTATATAGATCAAGAAAGATACATATTTTATTTACTCCCCTTATTTCGGACAAAGAGTCCACTATTTCACTTTTTTATGTTTCATTCAAATAGTTTACTTTAAAATATTAAGGCATACATAGTCATTCTATTACTAATGAACTACTAAAAGTGTCATTTTCTTAAAAAAATTGACCTTGAACGGAGACTCTTTCGGAAACGGAGGGAGTATATTTTATAAATTAAAATTTAAAATATTTCATCAAATTGTGATGGGAAAATAGAAATAAAAATGATGAAAAATATATTGGTAGTTACTTAGTATTTGAGAGATTTTAAGTTTTTAGAGGAATATATAGAGAGTGTTTATTGGAATGAATTGTTTTTGAAGTGTTAAAAAAATATAATTGAAATTAAAAATAAGATGTTTGAAGAGTGGTTTAAAAGATCACGGTTGTGGATGCTCTTATCTCTCTCTCTCTCTCTCTCTCTCTCTATATATATATATATATATATATATATATATATAATGTGTCGTTAAAACGTTCTTAAGCGTTGTAAAAATGACGTGTAACCAACTTTTTTACATTGTTGATGAGGATGTCTATTTCCTATATTCTTTTTAAGAGTAAAGTGATCGTGGTCAATATTTTCTTTTAAAAAACTCTTCTTATTGGTTTTTACTTTTTCTTTTAATTTTTAATTTATTTATTAAATTTTATTTTAACGGTAGAATTCACTCTATTTAAGATCAACTCCACGGTTGAATCAGAGTGATCTTTTTTTTTTATAGATAGTGAATAACAAGAGCAAATTTACAATTGCATCGGCGATCGAAAGATCTAGGAAGTAGTTTAAGAAGTAAACTCGCCGGCCGACCAATGTGAAGGGATTTAAGTGAAAAAACAATGAAACAAACGGGCAAAACACACAAACGGGCCACCCAACTTTGGACCATATTGCAATCCGGCCACCGAAAGTTTGGTTCATCTATTTTGGCCACCCTACTTTAGTTACATTGCAAGCCGCCCATTTTTTGGATGGCCGTTAGATTTCGCCGTTAAATCATGTTAAATGTCTATTTTACCCCCTGTAAATATCAATAAAAGAACAATTATATTTAAAAGGGGTGAAAATGTAAATAATATAATTTTTGTGTTTTGGATACATTCATCTTCATCTCTTACACACAAACACGATCTGTTTTGGATCGGCATTAGCGATTCACGAGATCTCACACACACACACATCTCTCTCAAACAGAGATCTCACAAACACAGATCTCACACACACATCTCTCTCGCACAAACACTGAATTAGCAGTTCATCTTCATCTCTCTGCTCTGTCTCTCTCTCCTCCCTGGATTAGCAGTTCATCTTCATCTTCATCTCTCTGATCTGTTTAAGATTTGGTTTACAATCTTTAATCTGTTTGGAAAGTTCTTGGACGGTGTACATGGGGTTGACAGTGGTAGCGATGGCGCCTATAGCTACGATTGAGAAGAAGGAGGCGGGACCTGAACCGATTGAATTGGGGAAAAGATGAGGGCGACATCGTTTTTCTTGACACCCAGTTGGAGAAGTCCACGAGACCCCGGTGGATTTGAAGCGGGAGAAGGTCAAGATGTCGCCGAGTCGGATCGATAAGGGCCTTTGTCTGGGTAGAGATTGATGTCATGCGGAAAAGAAAAAGAGACCATTGAGAGGTTGGGGTCTTTCGGAGAACTAATGGCCGAAGGGGCCAGAATGCCATCACGACCGTAGCCGGATTTCTCCATGGGTTACTTTGTCAGTGTAATTGAACTTGTACTTGGATGAATCTCTGTATTTACATAAATAGAAGAAGAGTACAAAATTGGGCGTCTCGGACTCGGGGGATGAGATTGGGGGAGAACGGAAATTGTAGTTTGGTAGTTGACTAAAAATGGTTAAGCATTTTCGCCGGATCTAATCACGTTCATGGTCCGTCATATGCATTATCCACATTGGGGGTTAAAGATGAACTGCGGGGGTTAATTAGCAGTTCATCTTTCCAAACACAGGTTAATCTGGGTTTGTGTGAGAGAGATGAAGATGACCAGATCTTTAACCCCCAAATTGTATTATTTACAATTTGACCCCTTTTTAAAAATAATTATTCTTTTATTGATATTTACAGGGGTAAAATAGACATTTAACATGATTTAACGGCGAAAATCTAACGGCCATCAAAAATGGGGCGCTTTAAAGTAGGGTGGCCAAAATAGATGAACCAAACTTTCGGTGGATTGCAATATGGCCCAAAGTTGGGTGGCTTGGCTTGTGTGTTTTGCCAAAGTGGAAAAACAAATCCACTAGGATTCATTCTTTTGATGGCAAAACACACAAACGGGCCACCCAACTTTGGACCATATTGCAATTCGGCCACCGAAAGTTTGGTTCATCTATTTTGGCCACCCTACTTTCATTCTGTTGCAAGCGTGCCCATTTTTTGGATGACGTTAGAAAATGACGTTAACTTTTTCTGATTTCCTTATTTTGCCCCTGTTATTATTGCAATTATTAAGTCCCATCTGGTTTTTATTTTTGGATGTGGAAGTCAAAATTTTCACATTTTCGAATTTCAGTAGAGATCTGGGTTACTAGATTTCACCGCGTCCTCTCTTTTCTCCGGCGAAAGATTCAAAGCCTCCAATTTCAAGCCCTCAATCTGGCCGATATATGGGCGCTTGGGTGTTTGGTGGCAGAGATGGTAACAGGTGCTCTGGGGTGGAAATGGCGGCAGGCTCAGATGAAAATATTGGGGCGCTTTTAATGAGAATAGGGGTTGGGGAAGAAATTCCAGAGATTCCCACGAAATTATCGAGGCAGATGGAAAAGATTTTTACGGGAAAATGTTTTTTTGAAGAATACGAGGTAAAGATGGACGGCGGAGATGCTCTCTTCTCCGGCGAAAGATTCAGAGCCTCCAATTTCAAGCCCTCGATCTGGCCGATATATGGGCGCTTGGGTGTTTGGTGGTGGAGATGGTAACAGGTGCTCTGGGGTGGAAATGGTGGCAGGCTCAGATGAAAATATTGGGGCGCTTTTAATGAGAATAGGGGTTGGGGAAGAAATTCCGAGATTCCCAAGAAATTATCGCAGTGGAAAAGATTTTACGGAAAAAATGTTTTTTGAAGAATCCGAGGCAAAGATGGACCGGTGGAGATGCTCTCTTCTCGGCGAAAAGATTCGAAGCCTCAATTTCAAGCCCTCGATCTGGCCGATATATGGGCGCTTGGGTGTTTGGTGGTGGAGATGGTAACAGGTGCTCTGGGGTGGAAATGGTGGCAGGCTCAGATGAAAATATTGGGGCGCTTTTAATGAGAATAGGGGTTGGGGAAGAAATTCCAGAGATTCCCAAGAAATTATCAGACAGTGGAAAAGATTTTCTGGAAAAAATGTTTTTTTGAAGAATCCGAGGCAAAGATGGACGGCGGAGATGCTTTTGAATCATCCCTTCGCTGGTAGCGACGATGATTATGAAGACGCAATTCCATTGAAAAAATATGATCAAGTTCATTCATTCTCTCCAAGATGTCACTTTGATTTTCTTGATTGGGATTCGTCTTGTGAAATCACACCATTGTCCTCACCTGAATACTCACCGGGGTTTGAACGTTCATGGGAGCTAGCGATTAAATCGTCGACGCAAAGCTATCAAGATCGATGAGCAATCTGAAACCGCATCGTCATGCTTCAATTGGAAAACAAGAAGGTGAAAGAGAGAATTATTACTTCAAATGAGGGATCCGACCCAAGATTTTTTGCTAACAGATAATTTCATTATTTTAGTATGGATTTAATTGATTATTTTGGTAGGATGAACTGGTAGGAGGGGGGTCGGAGTTTGTGACAGAGGGATATGGAGATGGGTGAAAGATCGAATTCACCGGGGAAGATGAAGGGGGCGGATATGGAGGCTGGCGTGAGGCCGGAATCAGCTGCTTCTCGCCGGCGAAGGAAGGAAAATGACTTCTGGGTCAACCATGGAGCTTGCTGGGGGCTGGAATCAAAACTAATGGAGACATGGTAGAAGGGACCGACTGGATCTAAAACAGAGGGCTGAAAGAGAGGAAGGAGGATGCCGACTTCACCTCCATTTTTCCAGATTTGTGCGTGTGTGTGTGAGAGAGAAAGAGAATGATATGAACCCAGATAGATGAACCCAGATCTGTATTTACAAGGGTAAAATAGGAATTTTACAAAAAATTAACGTCCTTGGCTAACGTCATCCAAAAAATGGGCACGCTTGCAACAGAATGAAAGTAGGGTGGCCAAAATAGATGAACCAAACTTTCGGTGGCCGAATTGCAATATGGTCCAAAGTTGGGTGGCCCGTTTGTGTGTTTTGCCTTCCACTTTTACTGCATTGAGAATAGACGAGGGAAGGAGGGAAGAGAGAGATAGAGAGAGGGGGGGGGGGCATTTTGGCCTCTTCACTAGACGTCAATTCTGTAAAATTGAGTCTCACTTGTAATAGCTTAGTTCATAAATATTAAAAAAAATCAGCTACTGAAAATATTAAAAGTATGACAATATTTATATTTTAGTTTTTACATAATACTTTCTCTATTTCGATCAAAAAAATCCACTATTTCTTTTCGTTATCTAAAAACTTAAATAAAGTTGAATTATATAAAGTAATGTTATGGGTTCACTTATATGTAGGAGGTGGTAATTAAGTGTTAATGAATAAGTATGAGTTAACTCATTACATAATAAATAATGATCTAACCCAAAGCTATCCATTAATATTTAATTAATACCCTAATCACAAATATTTTTGGTTTTATGTGTGGGCGAGTCAACTTTTTTGTGGGTCGGTCATCCTAAGGTTGCTTTATTTATACGTTTTCATATCATGTCGGCCACTCTAGTCCGTACTCAAAGTGGAGTATGATTTGTCCCTATATTTATTTATTTATTTATTTATTTATTTATTTTTGGCTACTTTAGCCGGGTCAGATCTCCTGTATTATTTGTGTGTATTATTGGTGTACCACTTTTCATCTTAACCATTGCATCCCAACTATTGCATTTTAACCAATGATTGAGATGAAAAGTGATACATCAGTAGTACACACAAGTGGTACAGTAGATTTAGACTCACTTTAGCTACTTTAACTACAGGGCCTAGACTTTAGCCTTTAATGTTGTTTCAACTTTCAAGCACGGAGATACAAAATTTTTTTTCTTCTTAAACCGTTGTCAAGTTAATCAAAGAGATAATTATAAAAATAACCTGACCTATTTTATGTTTTATAAAATTAACTTTGTGTATTGATTTTCAATAGTGGCTCAGTAATCCACTTTTGCACCATCTTTTCTCTCCAATTTTCTTTCTTCCCATTTACTCTCTCCTTCTCCACCATTTGTGTAGTTATTATTAATTTTATAAGTTTTATTTGGTGATAAAAAACTTTTTTTTCTTTGGTAGGAATTATGTTTTAATAATAATGAAACCGTATTTTAAACATAATTTTCCCTTTAGATTGACATATATTAAAAATTATATATTAAAACATATTTCATCCGTTTTCAAATAATCGTCATCTTTAATCCGATACACCGTTTAAGAAAAAGTAATTAAAGGTATTATAAATATCGATGTAATGTGTGATTTTCTTTAATTATAATACATTTGTCTTTTTAAATTTTCCTACCATTGCAAGCTACAAATATGCATATATTCATTTTTTGCATTATTATCATGTTATATTATTATTGTAAACTTGATCTATTGATCAAATTGAAAGATGCTCATTTCTTATATGAAATTTGTGTATTAATTGTAAAAAAAATTCAACAAAATAAATTATTCATCTCGTGTTCATAATATATGAGGAGATAAAAGAATAATAATAATAATAATAATAATAATATATTATAAATATAAATTGACCATTAAAATAACATATTTTTAGATAAAAGTAATTGAAATGATTAAAAAACACAATATATATTTTTTCATTCTCTTATTGGAGATGTCTTAGCAATCTACTTTTTAAATTTTAATTACTACAGTTAAACCACCTGCATTTACATAGAAACTTTTTTGGGATAATTGCATAAAAAACTCCGACCTATTTTAGGTATTACAAATTAAATCCTGACAATTGTTTATGGACTTATCAAACTCGACCTATTTTTTATGTTTCAATTAGACACTTTTAGTACTTTATTAGTAAAAACTAACATATTCATGCCTTAATTTTTTTAAAAAAAAAATATATATAAGCATTGACCTTTTAAAATCGTCGTAGAATGAATGGTGAGGGCTCCACTCACATGCAAATATATTTCCTTTGAAATCCTCATGATTCAACTTTTATGTTGGGTCAGAGGTGGAAGTGTTTATTACTTTTCACATCATTTCCCAATCTTGTCTTCTTTCGGAACAAAGCAATTAACCAAACATAAATACACGTGTCGGACATCGGGTGGTTTGACCTGGCCGCCTGGGCCAATGAATGAGATTTTTTTTCAATATCAAAATAATTAATGTACTATTTTTTAAGTACAATATTTTTACAATTTTATTTTTATTTTTTATTATATTTTAGTTATAAAATATATACACATTAAACTATATTAAAAATTTAGTAAATAATTTTTTCGTATTTTGTGAGCCGAATAAAAAATATTTTTTAAGTAAAAATTATGGTCAAATTATGTAAAATTCTTTTTTTTTCTTTTCTTTTTTTGCTACTCTTTAGCTAAAGGCCTATCCCAATGAATTTCAAGTAGCTGTTCACAAATAACTACACAACAATCATCTAAAAGCTAGCTTTGACTCCAAAACGTGCTTTTCTTTTCCTACCGAGTGTTTAGTTATTAATTATTACTAATTCTACTAAATATAAATTATGTAACGCACTTTAAAATCTTATTAACAATTTATTCATGTTTGTGTAAGTCCAAAACAAAAATTTTTAAATTTATTCAACTTTTGATTAACAAAAAATACTTTAATATTAATTTATTCGTTACTTTACTCTAAGGAGCAAATAAAATATGAATCAAATCTGAATCTAAAAACATAGAATATAGATCGACCTTTAAAATATCCGAAAGATAATGCAATCCAATACAAGTTTGATAATTTTTTAATAAATCGGATATAAACTTAACTGATTTGATATGAATCTGATCCATTAACAAGCCTATTTATAATGATTTTAGATTCATAATTTTGAGATTTGTTATTTTCTTTATTAGGATAATAGAGTAATGCTAAATTAGGTTTACTCTTTTTGCTACCATTTACTTTTTTTTTTTCTAATTCCAAAGCGATGGTTTTATTTTCTTTATTAGGATACTAGAGTTAACATCCACAGATGAAAAACACGACGAAGAACAATTTTCATTTCTTTTTGAGAAATCGTTGAGCGTATTTCTTTGGCCTCATGTTTTTATTTTGATGATAGAGTTAGGCACAGATTCAGTTCGTCGGAAACCTTTGTGCTAAAGGTCTCTTCGGTGTCTCGGTTGTATCATGAGAGACAGACGTCCAGTAAAGCTTCCAAGCACATACAAGGAGTAAATTTGGTTTAAAGAAACTGTGTGTGACACAAGCCTCAGACCAGTTGTAATCTCATTAGTAATCTCATTTCCTCATTATACACTAATTCTTCATTAGTAATCTCATTTTTAGTGCCGTAAGAATTGAGCAGTTGTAATCTTATTCCACATGAATATTCGTGTATCTTGAAGCATGTAATAAGGGTCTAATAATTCTTGCAGAAAAATATGTTCGTGAATGATTATACAATATATCTAAGTTTTGTTTTCGATATCGTTGTAACCCTATTTCAAACATAAAATTAATCCTAAAGTAATGTCAAGAGCTAATTGTGATATTTTATCCTAAGGGTGTGTTTGGATACACAAATCCAATGGCTTGTAATTGAAATTGGAGCCTCAAAAATCAATTTTATAGTTTGGAAACACACTTAAAATTTTAAATTTAAATTGAATTATTGTAAGGGTATTTTCGGCATTGCCTAATTTATCTTGTCCTCACTCTCTTGGTCAAAATAGGATTTAATTTGGTATCTTTGTGTTAGGATTTAAGTAGGATTCTTTATTAGAGGTAGGTGATATTTTTAGTAACTAAATCCTTGCATAAGTGTTTAGTTATTAATATTCTCAAATTAGGAAAGGTAATCTTGTGTTATTTTCGGCTAAATCTCTTTCCTAGTAGGTTTTGGTGTCTTGCCGTATTGTTGCAGGATTCTTGGAGTCTTGGTTGACAAGTTTTGCAGCCCATAAAAAGAGGTGAAGTCGATTTGGAAAAGGTCTTGTGAGAGAAGTATAGGAGTTGAGCTTGAGCGAGAATCAGATTATATTCAGTGTTAAGAGAGTTTTAAATCTAGAAGCTTTGTGTGTTGAAACTGTGAGAAGAATTCAAACAATTCTTACACGAAGACCTTGCATTCTGTTCGGTCTTTGTTCTTCTTTGTAGAACTTGAACAACACTTTGTGTTTTTGAAGCTTTGTTTGTGCTTCCGGTTGTGTTATTGGTCTTGGAAGCTGTTTTTGCTTTTTTGTTCTTTCTTCCCACGTTTGGTTTAGTGTTTATGTGGGTTTTGTGATTCTCCAAGATTCTATATCTTGTGAGAATTTTGTGTTTTTGTTTAGATTCAAAAACAGTTTTGGTTTTAATAAAGTTTGTTGCCTTGAGGCTTGATCTACAAGTGTGATACTTGTAGATTGTTTTTATGTGATTTTCTGTCTTCTATAATCTGCTTAGTTCAATATCTGAAAACAAAACTTCCGCTGCTATTTTCTGTGACACACTTTCAGTTCACAGTGTTACTGTCATTGTTGCAACATTCACTGCAACATTGGCAGTGCTGTCGCCTCCATATTGAGTTTCCGTGGCATCACGTTCTTTCAGTTGGTATCAGAGCCTACTCTTGATATCACTAAGAGTCGATTCTGTTTCAAAGACGTGATGGATTCTCAGTATGAGAACGTGGTTCGTCCTCCTACTCTCACAAATGCTAATTATTCTATATGGAAAGTCAAGATGCGCATCTTCATCAAATCCATAGATGAAAGAGCGTGGCTTGCTGTTTTAAATGGTTGGAGTCCTCCCAAAACTGTAGATTCGGATGGTGATGTCAAGATCACCAAAGAATCTGAGTGGACCAATGATGATAGGAACACTGCTTCTTTTAACTCGAAAGTCTTGTCTGCTATTTATAAGGCCTTAGATGCAAATACTTTTAGGGTGATAGCAAATTATGAATCTGCCAAAGATGTGTGGGAGGCCCTTCAAACCTTGTGTGAAGGACCTGCCAGTGTTCGTTCCTCTAAGCTAAGAATGTTAACGACTCAGTTTGAGAACACAAGGATGCAAGAGTCTGAGGACATAATGACATATTATGGAAGACTTCTTGATCTATCCAATTCTGCGTTAGCCTTAGGAGATCCTATTACTAATGAGCGTCTTGTCAGTAAGATGATGAGGACTTTGCCTGAAAGATTCAATGTCAAGATATGTGCTATTGAAGAAGCACATGATATTGACAAGATGAGTTTTGAAAGATTGGCTGGAATTCTTCAAAACTTTGAGTTGAATCTAAACGATCAAATAAAAAACAAAGGCAAAGGTGTCTCATCATCTTCTACATCCACTGGGAAAAACATTGCTATGCCTGCACCAATTGATCTGTCGTGTGATTTGCTTGAAATTCAAAAAGACATTGATGAGTCTGATTTTGGAGAAGAGTCAATTGCTTTATTGACTACTAAATTCAAAAAATTTTTGAAAAATAAAAGTCAAAATAGAACTCCATCATCAAACTCAAAAATTAATTTCAAACCTGATTCTGTGAAATTTGTTCCCAAAGAACAACCCTTTCAAACTCCTGAAAAACCCTTCACAAATCCTTTTGCTTCTAAGTCATCCTACAATGGTAAGAATCTTGATTCTATCCAATGTAGAATGTCGAGTTTTGGACACTATGCAAACCAATGTGCTAACACTTTAAGAAAGAAAGGATTGAATTTTTACTTGCAACTCTAAGTGATAGTGATGGAGAAGATCCGGGTGATCTTATCACCTTGAATGCAGTTTATGATTCTCGATTCGGATAGTGCAGTTGGTTCAAAATGAGTCACCCGATGTTGCAACATCGGAGTAACATCGGGAGAAACATTGTGCGTAAACAGGAACAATTTTTACTGCTTTTAATTCCACAGTTGCAGGATGACGGATATGTGATTCAGATTCGCTGGAAGGGTACAAGGAGTTGTACAAGGATTGGGAGAAAAGGGCTCATCAAGTCACATTACTTGGTAAGGCGAATGAATCAAAAAAGGTTCAACGAGGATCAAAAGAATGCATAATCAGGCTGGAAGGAGTCCTAAGTAGAAAGGATGTTGAAATTGAGCGTTGAAGGAGCAACTTGCTCAGCTGCAAGCAACACGACCAAGTGGAATTCGAAAGCAAACAGAAGTTGAAGATCTCAAGCAATTCGTAACTCGCCCAAATCGTATTGGTTTTGTCCCTAAGGTGTTTGTGAAAGAAGGAGAAGGAACATCCGAACTAAACAAACCGATGAAAGTTTTCCCCAAACCGATTGCGGAAAAACCAAGGGTAAGAAGGAAAAATTATGTTTGTCACTTCGCCATAAGTTCAAGTCACATACGCCTTTTTGCTTTCTCGAAAAGGCAATGTATGAAATGAGAAGAGGCAAGAATTCTTTGAAAAAGCTCATTGGCGTAACAGATGAAGCATCCATCGCGCCACCCAAAGAACATTGGCGTAAACATTGGAAGCCTCATTCAAAGGCAAATCATAATTTTTTCCAAAAACACCAACCCAAAACAAATAAACAAATGTGGTTCCCAAAACACGTGATGAAAAGGGTAAAGCCAAATATTGTGAGCCTTTTGATATCTCGCCTCGGCGCCCATGTCACATGATGAAAAATGCAATGTTACATTTACTTCCTTGAAATCTCATGTTGCGGATCCTGTATTTTGATAGTGGTTGTTCAAGACATATGACAAAGTACCGAGAATTTGAAGGAATATGTAAGTATTAATGGTGGTTCTCGGACCTATGGTGGTGGTGCAAAGGGAAAATCGTAGGTAAAGGAACATTGAACGTTGAAGGTCTTCCAAACCTCAAAACGTTTACCATGTGGAAGGCCTTAAGACAAACCCGACGATAAGTCGGCTTGTGTGATGATGATCTTCGTAAGGTTTGACAAACATTCTTGTGAGGTTTTTGATCATAATAACAAATGTCTTCTCTCGACAAGTTTAAGATCGTCTGATAATCGTTACTTGTTCAACAATACCCATTCGTGTCAAAAGGTAAGTCTTGATGTACTGCATCTCGGCACCAAAAACTTGGTCACATGAGTTTCAGTTCTCGATGAACTTGTGAGGCATGATGTTGTTAAAGGATTACCAACTGAAAGGAATTACTCAAAGGTATGTGGTTCATGTCAAAAAGGTAAACAAGTCAAGGCTCACATCTTCCCATCACACAATGCTCCACTTCTAGATGCTTGGAGATGATTCATACCGATCTTATGGGTCCCATTGAGGTAGAAAGCCTAGGTAAGAAAAAAGTATACTTTGTCTGTAGATGACTTCTCTAGATATACTTGGGTAATATTTTTAAGAGAGAAGTCTCGAGACTTTGAGGCTTTCAAAATTTGGTACACCTGCAGTTATGAACTTGTATGATCTAAAACTCACTAGAATTAGATCAGATCATGGCACGGAATATGAAAATGCATCCTTTTCTAATTATTGTGCCTCTAATGGTATATCACATGAATTCTCTGCTCCCAAAACTCCACAACAAAATGGAGTGGCGAGAGAAAGAACAGACATCAAAGAAATGGCTAGAGTTATGTTACATTCAAAAAATTTGGCTAAAAGATTTTGGGTCAAGCTTTGAACACGCTTGTCATATTGAAATAGGTCTTCGAGACCAGTAGCACAATGACACCTTACGAAATTTTTCTTGGTAAGAAACCTACCTTGAAATATTTTCATGTGTTTGGTGTGGTGTTATCTCTTCAATGATAGAGATCAACTTTCCAAGTTTGACTCTAAAAGTGATAAATGTGTTTTTATGGGATATTCCACAAATAGTCGTGCATATAGAGTTTTCAATCTTCGAACTAAGACTATTATGGAATCCATGAATGTTGTTTTTGATGACTTAACTGGTCTTGGTCACAAAACTTCTGAGGAAGATGTTTCAGGGATTTTGGAATTTGGAGACTTTGATCCTGAATTCGATGCCGAATCCAAGAGTTCAGGGAGCACATACAGTTCAGCAGACATGTGGTTCGACGAAAAGTTCAGAGTTGTCACCCGATGTTGTTCGATGTTGTTCGGATGTTGCAACATCGGGAGAAACATTGTCTACGTAATCGGCAGAAAAGAAGGCGCTGAACTGATTCAAATCAGAAGATGATCATTCCCGAATGACCGATCAGAAATCGACATTCCCAGCAAGATTCGTAGAAACCATCCACTCACTCAAGTTATAGGTAATGTAAGAGATGGTGTGTCAACCAGAAAGAAAGGTAAAGTGGACTACAAGAAACTAGCATGCATGACCACTCTTGAATTTGATAATATACATGCTTCATGCTTTGTTTCCACTGTTGAACCTAAGAATGTACAAGAGGCCCTTAAAGATGAAAACTGGATAAATGCCATGCAAGAGGAACTAGATCAATTTTCGAAAAATGATGTGTGGTATCTAGTTCGCACTCCACTTCAATAAATGTTATTGGAACTAAATGGATTTTCAAGAACAAAACGAATGAAGTGGGAGAAATAATGAGGAATAAAGCTAGATTGGTAGCTCAAGGGTATACTGTGTTGAGGGGTGGACTTTGATGAAACCTTGCACTGTGAGTCAGATTGAGTCTATCCGTCTACTCGGCTATTGCTCTGTTTCTGACATTACTCTTCAACAAATGGATGTGAAGAGTGCTTTTTGAATGGGATTCTTGAGGAAGAAGTTTTTGTGGAACACCAAAAGGGTTTGAGGACCCCATAAACCCAATCATGTGTTTAAACTCGAAAAAGGCTTTGATGGCTCAAACAAGCTCCTGTGAGCTTGGTATGGTAGACTTACGTATCACCTTTTACAAAGTGGGTTTAAAAGGGGAGAGGTGGATAAAACATTGTTCATCCAAAACAAGATCAAACATATTTTGATTGCTCAAATTTATGTTGATGACATCGTGTTTGGATCCACCTCCAAATCCTTGAAAAATATTTTGCATTGCATGACATCCACTTTGAAATGAGCATGGTAGGTGAACTGACATATTTCTTAGGCATCTGATCAAACAAACACATGAAGGGATGTTCATTTTCAAGCCAAGTATTCTAAACTTGGTGAAGAAATTCGATCTTGAGAATGGAAAACATAAAAGACCCCTATGGGCACATCCAACAAACTTAATAAAGATGAAAATCGAATGTGTTGATCCTACCTTGTATAGAAGTATGATAGGAAGTTTGTCAGATTTAACGCCACTCGTCCCGATATCATGTATAGTGTGTTTCAGGTGCAAGGTATCAAGCAAACCCCAAGGTTTCTCACCTAAAAGCCGGGTCAAAAGAATCATTCGATATGTTGGTGAGACCTGGCATGTTTGTGGTATACAAGCACACAAACACCAACTGTTGGGTTCAATGATGCCGAATCGGCCGCAAGATTGATGACATGAGAAGTACGCCCGAGGATGTTTTTATTTGGGAAACAATCTGATTTCTTGTTTAGTTGAAACAAAATTGTGTGGCTCTATCAACAAATGAATCAATATAGGCCGGGTAGCATGTACACAACTTTTGTGGATGAAACAAATGATTAAAGATTATGGACCGCACAAAGACATCTTAACTATGTATCAGGACAACACAAGTGCTATAAGCATAGCTGAAAATCCTCGTTCAACACTCAAGAACAAAGCACATAGATATAAGACACCATTTTATTAGAGACTTAGAGTCAACAAGGCATTAGCAGGCATCAACATGTTGGTACGTATAATAATTTGGCCGATATCTTTACTAAGAGTCTAGATTTTGAGAGATTCATAAATCTTAGGAAATCTCTCTGCAATATGTGTGCCATAATCACTCACTTAAAAAAAATATTTAGGCATATTGATTGATGTTCAGAGGGCACACTAGATCAAATCGATTGTTGTTAGTACCTTTGAGCATGTGTAAAGATTCATTCAAAACTTTTGTGATTATGTTGTCATATTTTCTTTCACCTTCTCCCAAGACTAAGTTTTGTATTTGAGAGAAAACTCTCATTTACACCAATAAGAAAGAGCTACCTTCAAAAGTTTTAGATGCCGAATTA
>JABEVN020003906.1:0-16440 GCA_013146195.2 Codonopsis lanceolata | reverse complement strand
AGGTCTAACCCCACCTCAAAACAAGTCTAAAACACACCCGAACAACTCCCGAAACAACTCGGAGTTTAAACCGAAGCGGGTGCAACAACGCAACCCAGACTACAGCCAACTCGAAATCAAACGAGCAATGAAAGGAGACTTTTAAGGCAAGTCTAAGGGCTAATGAAGAAGCTTAAATACTTCTAGAAAGTTGAATAACAACTAGGAAATGAGAATCCCAAAGGAGAGACGATTACTCGACTCGATCCGAACCTCGGCGATAGAGATCTAACGCTATCTCCAAAGCTTCCAAATCATCGATAGACTTTAGTAACACCTCCAACTTGAAGTCTAATGAATCTACACATGTTAATAAACCATCTTAAAGAGGTCTAGGTCCCAAACCGAGGTCACAAACACACAAAACGCAAGCAAACCCTCAATCAAGGCCGCATTCCGACTATCGCGAAGTCACGACTTGTGACTTTAGGAAGTCAACAACTATATGGAGTCTCTTAATAATGTTTTGGTCTCAATATGGTCTCATACATATCAGATCCTCTCGCAAACCAATCATACACCAACAAAGGAAGAAGTTCAAGTATAGCACGAAACCGAGACAACGAAGGAGCTGGTGTTACATGAAATCAACCAGACTGGAACAACCTTCAGAGCTGCTAGCTTTAATCCAAAGGGCTGCTAATAAATATGTCCAAGATGCAGTAAATGCTGCAAATCAAGCCTATATAAAACTACACAGACAGATGGCCTCCATGCTAGGAGGAGCTTTTATGAGTACTGCTTTCCCTGATGCTTTCTCTAGTCATCCTACCCCTTTAATCTCAGAATCCATTCCTACCATCCTCATATTATTCCATCTTCAGTTGCCTTTTGTCTCATCCACAGCCTTACCGCCTCTCTCCCATACCGACCCAACACCACCTTCCACTGCACTCTACAACCCATCTCTACCTTCATTCAGTCCCACTATTGAAACCTCCACCTCAATACTCCCAGTTACTGTTCCTCTCTCTACACCAACTATACCAGTATCAGTTCCTCCAACATCAATCCCTGTGTGAACTATTCCCATGTCAGTCACACCAACTTCAGTCATTCCAGTATCAGTTACCCTCTCATCTATTCCTATATCAGTTATTCTTGTATCAAAGCCGCCTCCCTGTGTCACCATAACCTCTACACCTCGGTCAGGTCACCATCCCTATCATTCCTTCTCCCCCTTTGACTGATACTGTTCTTCAACCTATCCTACCAGTGTCAACTGCTCCTCTACCTCCACCGATCCTTCACCGCCATCATTTCTCTCTTCACCGACACCGTAGCTGCTTGCCCCTCCTCTAGAAACTGACATACCTTCTCATCCAAACCAGGCCTCCCCTCTGATTATCATGCCTGATCTATCCCTTCATACCTCTCTCCCTCTATCTGTCAGCCCTCTGTCTACACACAAACCTACCCAACCTGATCCTTCTTCTGAAGATTCCTCATATCATTCTTATTCTGAGGAATCAGTGGATCAATCCTTTGTAGACTCCTCATCTGATTCTTCTAAATCAGCTTCTGAAGATGAATCCCTTCTCAGTCCTTCACAACTAGCCTGTAGAAAGGCTAAAAAACAAAGGCAACTCATCTCCAAAGCTCTCCTTCATCCCCTAGGCACCAAAATTGTTTTCCCAGAAGACATGCCTGTCCTCGAACCCACAGACTCCCTCGAACCAAGCCCAAATCCCTGCCTACCCTATGGATGTCTTCTTCCCTCCTGACCCTGAGGATGCTGATATTCATACCTTTCAGCTGTTCTCTAGTGACCCTGGAACCTCTCAGCCACCTGCTCCAGAACCTACACCACCTGGATCTCTTTCTCTGTCAGCCAAACTAGACCTCCTGTATGTTCACCATTTTCAGATGAAGTCAGCTTATACTCATCACGCCAATCAACTTGCCACCCTTCAACAGCAAGTTGCCTCTCTGCTTCCCAACCTTACCCAGATCATCACAACTGAGGTGCAAGCTGCCATTGCTGCTAGTGCTCCTCGAGAAGCTCATATGGATGACTGGAGGACCATACTGCGCTATCAGCAAGAATGGGCCAACAGGGCTTTTAATGCTGAAACTTCACTGCTTCAAACCATTCAGGAGGAGAGGAAGCAAAAAGCAAGGGCTGATACTTATCTGGCTGAAAACCGAATACTTAGGCAGCGTTTGAAACTTATGCCTGATCAGCCAATGACTGAAGCTGACAAGGAAAAAGAGCCATAAGCTGATCATCAAGCAGAACAAGGAACTGAAGCTGAAGCTGGAAAACAAGCTGAACAAGTCAATGGAATGGAGTTGCTACTAATAAAGCATCTGAAGCTGAAGCTGAAGTTGGTCCATTAGTTGCAGCTCAAGTAGAAAAGCCAACTGAGGGATCCATATCAGCAAACTGAATCTCTCACTCTTTCAAACTTTGAACAATTTTAGAACTTCTGTTTTACTTGTAGCTTACAATTACCTACTTTTAATTTCCAGCTACTTTCCTTCATATATGTTATACTGCTTTCTTGAACTAACATCTCTTTTGCAGGAACTTAAGCACTTTTGGCTTTCTGCTTTCAAGTGAATGGTTTTAAGCAAATAGGAAGAGATTGTTGAATCTTGCATGAAATTAAATTTTCTTAAAATCATTCCACTTGATTGTCAGCCAAGAACTTAAAAATATTTTGGTCAGCTTGTAATTGTTTGTCAGTTACTTGTTCGTATGACCATAATGTTTTAAGTGTCAGCTTGCTTTCCTTATTTGATTGAACTAATACTTGTACTGACACTTTCTCATTTTATGTTTTTGGTAGATATTCTGTTAGATATTCTTTCACAGGATCTTTTGTGATCTTGTGAAGATATAGACTCTGCCAAACACATTTTCAAATTCAAATGTGTTTCTAACGGGTTACTCTTGAAGATCATCTATAAATACCCACTGGAAGCATTTTTGAAGATATAGAAGTCTGAAGCCTTATATTCTCAAGAAATTATCTCTGAGCCTTAGTCTTCTTAAAAACCATAGCTAGATAATTTATCTTTTATAATGCTTTCTAGTTATTGTTTAGGCAAACACTGAGTGATACCTTTTCATATCATTTTGAAATCAGTCAGTTTGTCTCACGAGTTTGATTGTTTCTCAATCATCCATAAACACTGGTCTTTTGTTGTACACTGATCCGTTAGAGATCAAATAGATTTTTAATAAAATTAGTGCACTTCAAAAATCCAAGTTTGACCAACTTGGTAGTGGACGTAGTAGTTTAACTGTGAACCACTTCAATTGATTTGTCAGCCATTACTCATACTCTTGCAAACTGACATAACACTTAAGAAGTTTTTCAACTGATTAAGTGTCAGCCAGTTTCTAACAATTGTTTGCTTACCTGTTCTAGTAAATTGTTTTTCAATTTCTTCTTCATATACAGTGATCTACTTTAAAAGCCAACCTCTTTTGAAAATTGTTGTGTCAGCTAGCTGACCAACTTTCATTAGCATAAGGGATTTTAAAAGTATCATCCAGCTGACCAATATTAGTTGACTGACAAAACAAATTTTTCGCTGCCAACTTTACAAGTTTTACAAATCAACCCTCAAAGTTTTAAAAGGCTATTCACCTCCCCCCCTCTAGCCTTGTTTGTTGCCTATTGGACTTACACTACGGGTAACCCGCAGCTTACTGAGTAGACGAACATCGTTGATAAGAAATAGACTCTCCAATTTCGTGCAATCAATACGTGGGAGAGATACAATAGGTAGCAGTTATAATGCAACAGTTCATAATGCAAACCAAACCTCCATATCCTAGACTTTTTTAGTTAGTTATAGCAGGTTATCACAATTTTTAAGCAGATATGCAAATTAAGTGCTTTGATGGTCGGACCTACTAATGTAGGCTGCCTACACATTCCTTAATAAAGGAAATCAGACCAAACGTAGTTCGGCCAAAAACAAGCAAGTCGAACAACCAACGAGGATGTCATGTCCTTCGGGTCAAAACTCGACCAAGAACATAATGGGAAAAAGATTTTTATGTTTCTCGAAAAGCCGTATTCAAACGGTCGAAAACGGCCGTCAAATGCGGTATGAAGATTTTAAAGTTCTTCGGAAACCATATTTCAACTGGGCAAAACCTGTTATCGAAATATGTTAAGAGAAATTTTCAAAAATTGTGTCCGACCGGTCAATACCTCGTCGACAAACACAAATAAGAAAATTTTCAAATTCTCCGAAAACTGCACTTGACCGATCAAAATCTGTCGCCAAGCACGGCAAAAAAGATTTTTCTTCAAGTTTTTTTTGAAAACTGTATGAGACCAATAAAAATATGTCGCCAGATACAGCAAAAAAGATCGTTCTTTTTCCCTTCCTTTCTCTTGTTTTGTTTTTTCAATATTCCTCTTTTTTTTTGTTTTTTCAATATTCCTCTTTTTTTTTGTTTTTTTCCAATAACAACCTTTTGAGAAAGACTTTTCTTTTATTATTTTTGAAAAAGATTTTTCTTTTATTATTTTTGAAAAAAAAAACTCTTTTGAAAAAGATTTTTCTTTTATTATTTTTGAAAAACAAAACTCTTTTGAAAAAAAAAATTTCTTTTATTATTTTTGAAAAAACAAAACTCTTTTGAAAAAGATTTTTCTTTTATTATTTTTGAAATACAAAACTCTTTTGAAAAAGATTTTTCTTTTATTATTTTTGAAAAACAAAACTCTTTTGAAAAAGATTTTTCTTTTATTATTTTTGAAAAACAAAACTCTTTTGAAAAAGATTTTTCTTTTATTATTTTTGAAAAACAAAACTCTTTTGAAAAATATTTTTCTTTTATTATTTTTTTTATTGAAGGTAAGATAGGAATACTTTACCTTTCTTACCTTTTCGCACTTCTGCCGCTGCTGCTGATTCAGCTGATTTTGATATTTTTGCAATCTTTATTTCTTCGAATCTTTTCCCCTTTATCTTTTTTTCTTTCTTTCTTTCTTTTCTTTCTTTCCTTTCTATACAATTCGAAATTCTTACCTTTGCCGCCAATTTTTTTTTTTGGTTTTTCTGCTTATCTGGCGGCGGACCTGCTGGGGATATAACTTTTCTTTTCTCCCGAAAATGCTCTGACCTAACCCTGAAATTCAAGTCCATTGCTACAGCGGAGCTGATGTGCATAAGATGCGGACAAATTTTAATTTATCAGCTAAAATAATTTTTAATAAGTAAAAATCAACATTCCGCTGTCGGGGTTTGTACCCGAAAACGCTCCGACCGAAGAAAGAAATTTAAGTCCATTGCTACAGCGGAACTGACGTGCATATGAAGCTGACAAATTTTAATTCGTACGCCTTAAACGTCACACCCTAAAAACACTAAACGTCGCTTCTACTTAACAGCCATATGAAAAAAATAACATTTATTTCTTTAACTCCTCCTTTTTTCACCAGTTTTAACAATAGACCCTCCCATTATCAAATTTGACACTTAAATGAATTATATTCTTGACGACAATGAGAATCCCAACGATAATGTAAATCCTAACGATAATAAATATAGTGAAGCTGGACAACAATGATCATATAGATTCTTTTGCTCCCTTTTTTTTTATCACTTTCAACAATAAACTCTCTCAATATCAAATTTTACTCTTCAATAGATTATAATCCCGCCAACAATGGCAATCCCGCCAACAATGTGAATCCCGAAAACAATCTTCATAATGTTTAAAATAAAGCGAAACTGAACAACAATAATCATATAGATTATTATTTTAAGGTATTTTCAACATTTTTTTCCCTATTTTATAGTCTAAATATAGAGCTAAAAATTGGAATGATTGATTTCCTAAAAATCATCAAACCGATGCCGAGGTTCGAACCCGGAAACACTCCAACCGAAGACAGAAATTCTAGCCCATTGCTACAGTGGAACTGACGTGCATACAAAGCGTACAAATTTTAGTTTATCATCTAAAACAATTTTTAAGTAAAAATCAACATTCTGCTGCCAAGATTCAAAAATAGAAACGCTCCAGCCGAAGCTAGAAATTCTAATTCATTGCTACGGTGAAACTAATGTGCATATGAAGCAGGCAAATTTTATTTTATCAGCTAAAACAATTTTTAATAAATAAAAAATAAACATTCCACTGCTGGGGTTCGAACCCGGAAACGCTCCGACCGAAGCCAAAAATTCTAGTCGATTGCTACAGCGGAACTGACGTGTATATGAGAAGGACAAAATTTAATTTATCAGCTAAAACAATTTTTAATAAGTAAAAATCAACAATACGCTGTCGGGGTTTGAACCCGAAAATGCTCCGACCGAAGCCAGAAATTCTAGTCCATTGCTACAGCGGAACTGACGTGCATATGAAGCGAACAAATTTTAGTTTATCAGCTAAAACAATTTTTAATAAGTAAAAATGAACATTCCGCTGCTGGGGTTCGAACCCGGAAACGCTCTGTCCGAAGCCAAAAATTCAAGTCCATTGCTACAGAAGAACTGACATGCAAATGAAGGGACAAATTTTAATTTATCAGCTAAAACAATTTTCAATTAAGTGAAAATCAACATTCCGCTACCGGGGTTCAAACCCAGAAACGCTCCTACCGGAGCCAGAACTTCTAGTCCATTGCTACAGAGCAACTGATGTTCATAATAAGTAGACACATTTTAATATATAAGCTAAAACAATTTTTAATAAGTATAAATCAACATTTCACTGCCGGGGTTCGAACCCAGAAATGCTCGGACCGAGGCCAAAAATTATAGTCCATTGCTACAACGGAACTGATGTGCATACGTAGCAGACAAATTTTAATTTATCAGCTAAAACAATTTTTAATAAGTAAAAATCAACAATCCGCTATCGGGGTTTGAACAGCAGCTCGGCCGAAGCGAAATTCTAGTCCATTGCTACAGCGTAACTGACGTGCATATGAAGCGGACAAATTTTAGTTTATCAGCTAAAACAATTTCTATTAAGTATAGATCAACATTCCACTACCGGGATTCGAATCCGAAAACGCTCCAACAAAGCCAAAAATTCTAGTACATTGCTATAGTGGAAGTGACATGCATATGAAGCGGACAAATTTTAATTTATCGGCAAAAACAATTTTTAAAATGTAAAAATCAACATTACACAGCCAGGGATCGAACCTGGAAGTGCTCCGACCGAAGCCAGAAATGCTAGTCCATTACTACAGTGGAACAGACGCACATTTGTAGAGGACAAATTTTATTTTATCAGCTAAAACAATTTTTAATAAGTAAAAATCAACATTCCGCTGCCGGGGTTCAAACCCGGAAACCCTCTGACCGAAGCCAAAAATTCTAGTCCATTGCTATAGCGGAACTGACGTGGAAATGAAGCAGACAAATTTCAATTTATCAGCTAAAACAATTTTTAATTAAGTGAATATCAACATTCCGCTGCCGGGGTTCAAACCCAGAAACGCTCCTACTGGAGCCAGAAATTCAAGTCCATTGCTCCAGCGTAAATGATGTTCATATGAAGTAGACAAATTTTAATTTATAAGCTAAAATAATTTTTAATAAGTATAAATCAACAATCCGCTGCCGGGGTTTGAACCCGAAAACACTTCGACCGAAGCCAGAAATTCTAGTCCATTGCTACAACGGAAATGATGTGTATATGTAGCAGACAAATTATAATTTATCAGCTAAAACATTTTTTAATAATTAAAAATGAACATTCCGCTGCCGAGGTTCAAACCCGGAAACGCTCTGACCGAAGCCAGAAATTCTAGTCCATTGCTACAACATAACTGACGTGCAAATGAAGCGGATAAATTTTAATTTATCAGCTAAAAAAATTTTCAATTAAGTGAAAATCAACATTCCGCTGCCGGGGTTCAAACCCAGAAACGCTCCTACCGGAGCCAGAACTTCTAGTCCATTGCAACAGCGCAACTGATGTTCATATGAAGTAGACATATTTTAATTTATAAGCTAAAACAATTTTTAATAAGTATAAATCAACATTTCACAGCCGGGGTTTGAACCCAGAAATGCTCGGACTGAGGCCAGAAATTCTAGTCCATTGCTACAACGAAACTAATGTGCATATGTAGCGGACAAATTTTAATTTATCAGCTAAAACAATTTTTAATAAGTAAAAAACAACATTCCGCTGCCGGGGTTTGAAACCAAAAATGCTTCGACCAAAGCCAAAAATTCAAGTCCATTGCTACAACGGAACTGACGTGCATATGAAGTGGGCAAATTTTAGTTTATCAGCTAAAACAATTTTTATTAAGTATAGATCAAAATTTCACTGCAGGGGTTCGAACCCAGAAATGCTCGGATCGAGGCCAAAAATCCTAGTCCATTGCTACAACGGAACTGATGTGCATATGTTGCAGACAGATTATAATTTATCAGCTAAAACAATTTTTAATAAGTAAAAATGAACATTCCGCTTCGAGGGTTCAAACCGGGAAACGCACTGACCGAAGCCAGAAATTCTAGTCCATTGCTACAACAGAACTGACGTTCAAATGAAGCGGACAAATTTTAATTTATCAGCTAAAACAATTTTCAATTAAGTGAAAATCAACATTCCGCTACCGGGCTTCAAACCTAGAAACTCTCCTACCGGAGCCAGAACATCTAGTCCATTGCTATAGTGCAACTGATGTTCATATGAAGTACGTAAATTTTAATTTATAAGCTAAAACAATTTTTAATAAGTATAAATCAACATTTCAATGCCGGGGTTCGAACCCAAAAATGCTCGGATCGAGGCCAGAAATTCTAGTCCATTGCTACAACGGAACTGATGTGCATACGTAGCAGACAAATTTTAATTTATCAGCTAAAAAAATTTTTAATAAGTAAAAAACAACAATCCGCTGCCGGGGTTTGAACCCGAAAACACTTTGATCGAAGCCAGAAATTCTAGTCCATTGCTACTGTGAGAACCCAAACCCATTACTTGCATTACTTGTTTTATACCTTAATAACTTGTGTATATTATGCCTTAACATGATTAGATATCTCTTTTTGTCCATGTCCGGCTTGTATTATTATTATTGCGTTCCTTGTCGCTTGATTTCCTTCTATACTTAGCATACCTTCCCGTTATGCCTTGAGTGTTGCCTTAGCTTGATTTACACTCAACCAAGACTTGTTAGGGTTCCATTGTCATCCATAGATGACTTAGAACATTTACCTTGATCATAGTAAGCTTGATTGGAAGTGTAGAAACCTTCCCGCTTTGTTTTGGCCTTAGCGATTTCACCCGTCTCCCGTTTTGCTCGTATTTCGACGTGCGAATCGTTCCTTGAGTTCCCGGACTTGTATTCAAGTCATAACCATGATTAAACAATCCTTTTCCATGCCCAAGTTACCCTAGTTTTATTAACGTTTAATCCGGGTTTTATTCGTCAACCAATCGTCGCTTGACTCGAGCCTTGTCCTACCTTGTTCCGGGTGATGTTCGGGTGTATTTCGGACATGTTTTGAGTTGTGTTAGACCCTAGAATGGTTGCCCATGAGCTTGGGACCATTTAGGACTTGTTTAGGTCAAGTTTTGGAGCCCCAGAAGCCCAGGCGCCCGCATGGATCGAGTGAGGCGCGCGCCCCAGATGCTGAGAGCAATTGAAATTTTGGGGATAGCCTCAGTACCTGAGGCGGCCGCATGGCCCAGGGTGAGGCGCCCGCCTCAACCCTTTTGCAGCTACGGGAATTTTTCCCCCTATTCTGTTATGCCCGACCTTTGACCCTTTAAACCCCTTCCTAATTGGCCCTAATCCTACCTATTAGACACTAATCAAGCTAGATTAGTCCTAACCTCAAGCTACCTCCTCTTGACAAGTGGAAAATGGGAGCCTCTCCTCTTGACATGTGGATTTCCACTCAATCCATGCAAGGTATAAAAAGCCTTCCCTTTTGCTAATCAAGCTTAAGCCTCATTTTCAGATCTTCTCTTCTCTCTCTCTTGCCATGCTTGTGTGTGTAGAGAAAAGGTGAGATTAGTGTGTGTCTCTCCCCTTGATTGAGCTCCCGACTTCCGTTTGCCGAGCCGAGACCACCGGTGTGAAGCTACCGACGAGGAGATCGATTCCTTCCGATTACTTTGTTCTCCAACCTTCCTTTTCCTTGGTGAAGGTAAGCTATCGATTCCCCTTAGGATACATGCTAGAATTGCCATGTTTCCCCCTTTTCTATTGATCTCCATGCTTCTTCCATGTCCAAACTATGATTGTGGATGTTTTGATCTCTTGGGATTTTGATTAATGTCCACCTTGTTGATTGAGACATATGCTTAGAATTAATTATGTTATATGCTCCCTTAGGAACAATTAATGTTCTTGAAATTAATAGATTTTGACAACCTTTGGAAACTATTGTTCTTGGACTAATAGATTTTAGTAACTCTTGGAAACCATGATTTCTAGGGTTCCATATACCATGAATTGTCTATCCTATTGAATGGGGTCCTATGCCTAGAATTAAAAGAGTTCTATGTCCCCTTAGGAACAACTATTGTTCTTGGACCAATAACTTTTGATAACTCTTGGAGATGATGACTTCTAGGGTTTCATATGCTACAAACTGTCCATCCTATCGAGTGAGTCCTACGCCTCGAATTGAATATGTTCTATGCCTTCTTAAGAATAACAAATGTTCTTGGAATTACGACTCTTGATAACTCTTGGGAATTATGATTCTAGGGTTTCCTATGCCTTGTATTGATCATCCTATTGGATTGGGTCCTAAGCCTAGTATAAATTGTGATCTATGTTCCCTTACGAGAAAATAATGTTCTTGGACCCTTGCATTTTAATAACCTTGAAAGAATGATTCTAAGGCCCTTGAATTCGAATTATCGATAATTCTTAATTACGGTTATTAAATGGATTAATGACCTAGCCGATCATATACGAGAACTTAGAAAAGGATTTTGGATGTATCTAGCATCTTAACCCCCCCTGGATGAATTGGTAGAAACGACTCAACGGAGTCAAGCTTAGCGAGCCATTGAACAATACCGGCTCAATGATCAATCCCTACGACGTCCTAAACACGTTCCTCTAAAGAATGATGACTCTAGACTGTTGAAACTTGAATTGATTACCTGGCTTGATTCTTGATGTCATATAATAGAATGTCTATTTGACATATTGAGTTCGCCCTTGTCGAACTCATTCCTGCTTGGTTATTGATGAAAATTCTTAACTACGGTTGTTTAATAGATTAATGACCTAGCCGATCATATACGAGAACTTAGAAAAGGTTCATGATGCATTTAATGTCTTATCTATCTTGGATGAATTGTTATAGATTGGATGAATTGTTATAGATGACTCAGCGAGTCAAGCTTAGCGAGCCATTGAACAATACCGGCTCACCGAGGCCCATCCCTCCGACGTTCTAACTTGGCGTTTCCTAAGAATAATAATTCTAGACTCTTGAACTTGAACTGATTACCTTGCTTGATCTTGAATGTCATATTATAGCATGACTAATTGACATGTGAGTTTATTATTGTCGAACTCAATCCTACTTGGTTATTGATGAGAATAATTTACTTGTCTTGAACGAGATCGCTCTTGTCGACCTCGTTCTATACTTGAGAATTTTGTTAAGTAAACATTACTTGGCATTTGCATGAGTCCAGTGGCATACATCTTTGTTCACACGCCTCCACCTTGTGGCCACGGTGGGGAAGTAACTCCCTTCGTAATCATTAAGAGCACCATTGGACTATCCGGGCATCTCCTCGGAAGATCGATGTACTTACACACATTCGATACCGCACATTTCCGATAACGCTTGTATGCGAGGAACTACGTAGCGGCCGGGCTCTCGATATATCGATCCTATGTGATTTAATTACAAGTACCTATGTGAAACAATGTGCATCTTGGATACATGACCTCTATGATATCTTGCCTGAATATGATATCTTGCTTGAATATGATATCTTGCCTTGAATGATGCATATTGCCATGACATGCATGATTGATAGCTTACAAGTCTTTATGACTTACCACTTTCCCCCTTTCTTTGCTTTAGATCCTAGCAAGACAAGTCACGCTCGATGACTCATGATTCGTGCTTTGTGCCCTTTTGGTGCGCCGATGATATTTGAAGAGGTGGTTTAGATGCCCTCTTTCTCTTGTTTTATATTTTTGTAAGAACTGACGGGTTAAGCAAGTCAACTAGACTATGCTTGGGTATTTGTGTAGAACTTGCTTGTAAATCTTAGCGCTAGTAGTTTAATACTTGTAGTACTTGTAACCCTTTTGTCTAAAAGCATTGTGTAAGTCGAGCTTTGGTTAACTTGTTAGTATTCCTCACGACATTAGTCTTCGGCCGAGCATGCTATTAGCTCCTTATTAATTCTTGTCTTTGAACCTGTTAGCTTGGGTTCAGGCATGTAGTGTGCGAAGACAGTTATTTTGTTTAGCTTGTTTATCGGGTTTAAAAGTTTTAAAAATATCCGGGTTTGGTCTTAGGGGCGTGCTACGACTCAATGTTGCGTCACGTCGTTTTTATAAATTAAGTCCTTGCTTGTTTAATTGCCTACTTGTTTCCTCCTTATTTGGGCGGTCCGACCCTCGGTCCCATCTCGGGCCGGGCCGGTCGCCACGCCTCTATGAACCGAGCTGGCGTGCATATGAAGCGGACAAATTTTAGTTTATTAGCTAAAACAATTTTTATTAAGTATAGATCAACATTGCACTGCAGGTGGTTCAAGCCCAGAAATGCTCGAACCGATGCCAAAAATTCTAGTCCATTGCTACAACGGAACTGATGTGCATATGTTGCAGACAAATTTTAATTTATCAGCTAAAACAATTTTTAATAAGTAAAAATGAACATTCCGCTGCAAGGGTTTGAACCCGGAAACATTCTAACCAAAGCCAGAAATTCTAGTCCATTGCCACAGCAGAACTGACGTGCAAGTGAAGCGGACAAATTTTAATTTATCAGCTAAAACAATTTTCAATTAAGTGAAAATCAACATTCATTAGCAGGCCGGTTCAAATCGAGAAAGCGCTCCTACGGAGCCGAACTTCTAGTCCATTGCTATATGGCGCAACCGATGTTCATATGAAGTAGACAAATTTTAATTTATAAGCTAAAACAATTTTTAATAAGTATAAACCAACATTTCATAGCCGGAGTTCGAACCCAGAAATGGTCAGAGCGAGGCCAGAAATTCTAGTCCATTGCTACAACAGAACTGATGTGCATACGTAGCAGACAAATTTTAATTTATCAGCTAAAACAATTTTTAATAAGTAAAAAACAACAATCCGCTGCCGGGGTTTGAACCCGAAAACGCTTCGACCGAAGCCAGAAATTCTAGTCCATTGCTACAGCGGAACTGACATGCATATGAAGCGGACAAATTTTAGTTTATCAGCTAAAATAATTTTTATTAAGTATAGATCAACATTTCATTGCGGGGGTTCGAACCGAGAAATGCTCGGACCAACGCCAAAAATTCTAGTCCATTGCTACAACCGAACTGATGTGCATATGTGGCAGACAAATTTTAATTTATCAGCTAAAACAATTTTCAATTAAGTGAAAATCAACATTCATCTTGGGTTCAAACCTCGAAACGCTCTACCCGGGCGAACTTCTAGTCCATTGCTATAGGCAAGCGATGTTCATATGAAGTAGAAAAATTTTAATTTATAAGCTAAAACAATTTTAATAAGTATAAATCAACATTTCACGGTCGGGGTTCGAACCAGAATGCTCTGGACGAGGCCGAGAATTCTAGTCCATTGCTGCTTGAAGCTGATGTGCATACATAGCGGAGACAAATTTTAATTTATCGGCTAAAACAATTTTTAATAAGTAAAAACAACAATCATTGCAGGGTTTTAACCGCTTCGGCCGAAGAGAAATTCTAGTCCATTGCTACAATGAGCCCGACATATATATGTTTAGCGGACAAATTTTAGTTTATCGGCTAAAACAATTTTTATTAAGTATAGATCAACATTTCATTGAGGTTCGAACTAAGAAATGCTCGGACGAGAGGCCAAAAATTCTAGTCCATTGCTACTGGAGCCGATGTGCATATGTTGCGGCACAAATTTTAATTTATCAGCTAAAACAATTTTTAATAAGTAAAAATGAACATTCATTGCCGAGGTTCGAACCCAAAAACACTCTGACCGAAGCCAGAAATTCTAGTCAATTGCTACAGCTGAACTGACGTGCAAATGAAGCCAACAAATTTTAATTTATCAGCTAAAACAATTTTCAATTAAGTGCAAATCAACATTCATTGCCGGGTTCAAACCTAAACGCTCCTAGGAGCTAGAACTTCTAGTCCATTGCTATAGCAAGCAACCGATGTTCATATGAAGTAGACAAATTTTAATTTATAAGCTAAAACAATTTTTAATAAGTATAAATCAACATTTCACTGTCGGGGTTCAAACCCAGAAATGCTCGGACCGAGGCCAAAAATTCTAGTCCATTGCTACACGGCTGAAGGCGATGTGCTAAATACGTAATGCAGACAAATTTTAATTTATCGGCTAAAACAATTTTTAATAAGTAAAAACAACAATCATTGCTAGGGTTTGAACTCCGAAACAGCAGTTCGACCGAAGCCAGAAATTCTAGTCCATTGCTACAGCGGAACTGACGTGTATATGAAGCGGACAAATTTAGTTTATCAGCTAAAACAATTTTTAATAAGTATAGATCAACATTTCACTGCGAGGGTTCGAACCGAGAAATGCTCATACCGAGGCCAGAAATTCTAGTCCATTGCTACAACGAAACAGATGTGCATACGTAACTGACAAATTTTAATTTATCACCTAAAACAATTTTTAATAAGTAAAAAACAACAATTCGCTGCCGGGGTTTGAACACAGCAGCTTCGAAGCCGCTTAAATTCTAGTCCATTGCTACTACGGCGAAATGACGTGTATATGAAGCGGACAAATTTAGTTTATCAGCTAAAACAATTTTTATTAAGTATAGATCAACATTTCACTGCGGGGTTCGAACCCAGAAATGCTCGGCCGAGCCAAAAATTCTAGTCCATTGCTACAACGGAACTGATGTGCATATGGTGCAGACAAATTTTAATTTATTAGCTAAAACAATTTTTAATAAGTAAAATCAACATTCATTGCCGAGGTTCGAACACGAAAGCTGCTTTTGACCAAAACCAAAAATTCTAGTCCATTGCTACAGCAAAACTGACGTGCAAATAAAGCAGACAAATTTTAATTTATCACCTAAAACAATTTTCAATTAAGTGAAAAGCAACATTCCGCTGCCGGGGTTCAAACCCAGAAACGCTCCTACCGGAGCCAGAACTTCTAGTCCAATGCTATAGTGCAACTGATGTTCATATGAAGTAGACAAATTTTAATTTATATGCTAAAACAATTTTTAATAAGTATAAATCAACATTTACCGCCGGGGTTCGAACCCAGAAATGCTCGAACCGAGGCCAGAAATTCTAGTCGAATGCAACAACGGAACTGATGTCCATACGTAGCAGACAAATTTTAATTTATCAGCTAAAACAATTTTTAATAAGTAAAAAGCAACAATCATTGCCGGGTTTGAACTCAGCAAAAGCTTCAATCGGTAGAAGCAAAATCTAGCCCATTGCTACAGCGGAACTTACGTGTATATGACGCGGACAAATTTTAGTTTATCAGCTAAAACAATTTTTATTAAGTATAGTTCAACATTTCACTACGGGGGTTCGAACCCATAAATGCTCGGAACGAGGCCATAAATTCTAGTCCATTGCTACAACGGAACTCATATGCATATGTTGCAGACAAATTTTATTTTATCAGCTAAAACAATTTTTAATAAGTAAAAATGAACATTCCGCTGCCAGGGTTTGAACCCGGAAACACTTTGACCGAAGCCAGAAATTCTAGTCCATTGCTACAGCGGAACTGACGTGCAAATGAAGTGGACAAATTTTAATTTATCAGCTAAAACAATTTTCAATTAAGTGAAAATCAACATTCCGCCGGGGTTCAAACCAGAACGCTCCTCAGGGAGCCAAAACTTCTAGTCCATTGCTATAGCACAACTGATGTTCATATCAAGTAGACAAATTTTAATTTATAAGCTAAAACAATTTTTAATAAGTATAAATCAACTTTTCACTGCCAAAGTTTGAACCCAGAAAAGCTCGGACCGAGGCCAGAAATTCTAGTCCATTGCTACAACGGAACTGATGTGCATACGTAGCAGACAAATTTTAATTTATCAGCTAAAACAATTTTTAATAAGTAAAAAACAACAATCCGCTGTCGGGGTTTGAACCCGAAAACGCTTCGACCGAAGCCAGAAATTCTAGTCCATTGCTACAGTGGAACTGACCTATATATGAAGCGGACAAATTTAATTTTTCAGCTAAAACAATTTTTATTAAGTACAGATCAACATTTT
>JABEVN020003905.1:0-16448 GCA_013146195.2 Codonopsis lanceolata | reverse complement strand
GAGCTAACAAGCTCTAAACATGAACATAAAGCGCACTAAAATACGGTATTTCAAAAATCGAATTAGCGGAAGCAATAAATAAAAAGTCAGAGCTATGAAGCTCGAAACAAAATCCGAAACCAAGAGACATTATCTCTCAAGGGAAAAAACAAAACTTCGCGTGCATAACATTGCGAGCGTTGAATAAACCATTGGCACTCGGCCGCGTTTCAACAAGAACCAACCTGATAACAACTACCCACGGCTAAAGCATACCGGAGTTTACCAACAACTATAACAATTTAGAATAAAGAAAAGCCCCAAAGCTACTGTGTGCCAGGGAGATAACTGAAATAAATACTAAAACCACGAATAATGGCGACACAACCGTCGGCCGAACCCGAAGAAACAATACAAATACCCAAGTATCTACAGGAAAAGTCTAGATAACTTTACAAAATCGATCTCACAAGAATAACAAAGTACATAATATATGTGACGATGCTAAAAAGAAATAGGACTCCACAAGCTACTACTCGAGGATGTGCTGCTACTAGCATGAACCACACGATCTAATCTCGATCTATCGATCGATTGCGCTACGCTTCACGATCATTGCGATCTACTCGACTTCAACGGCTACCAATTTCTTTTGCAATTAGAAACAAAGTACGGAATGAGTCATAATGACCGATGCGCTACTACAGAGAGATATGTAACATATAATTATGTAACATAAAAATAATCATGGTGTCATTTTACAAATGACGAGAAAAAACCCATGAAGAGGTATCGTTTAGATACTCCACAAGATAGTCATTTCTTCTTACTTACTAAACCGTCCAAATGAACCAGGGTGTAATTCCCTGTTCAAACACAAATCAAATGAATTAGAACGAAATTTCCATAAAAACATCTTATGTAAGTATATATAATTATATATATACTAATCAAACTGCATTCATAGAATTATTAAGTATAAGTGTGCATATTTATATATATACACATTAAGCCTTTCATAGAATCATCAAGTAAAAGTATGTATATCTAAATATATACATATCAAATCGTTTATAGAATCATAATGTACAAAATGCGTATACTTACTGATATACACCTCAAGTATTTCAATAATACACAATCCAAGATAAACACGATCAATCGGATCTCATGTTCAATTAACACTTTGTTATCACATAAGTGCCCATAGTAAGCCACATAAGGGATAGAAGATACCGAATCATTGTCGTCGTATTGCTCCTGCAATCGTTAATCATATCGTGTCGGTGATACCCGTGATCGGGTATAAAGTACCGAGCTCTCTTCTCGGTCGAGCTCTACTCGGGAAAATAGCACTAGCCAATTCGCTCTTTTGGTTATAATGAGGGGCTACTTCCCACCATTGTAGCTAGCGGTGGAGGGTGTGTGAACAATCGATGCGGCGATACATAGCAATCACAAATCACATAATTCGTGAAGACGATGCACCGTCCCACCTTCAACGTAAAACTCAACAAATGCCAGCTGGACTTATATGCATGCACAAGTAGATGTTTACTTGTAAATTTTCAAGTATATATAATGATCTACTAAACTCATACGATTATGCACATTGTTATAATAATCACAAAACCACATTAGGAGCATTTGAGTCTCTAAATCATAAGTGTCAAGTTGTCCACTCTATTCGATTCAAGTCCCAAAATCTAGTAATCTAGTCAAAGGGAATATAATTATTATAGGATCTCACCACGATCCTCGTAAGGTTCAATTGTTCCTTAACTCGACTCCGTTGAGTCCTTACTACAGTTCCAACCAAATAGGGTATAAATGCTATATGCATTTGTAGCCCTTTTATATTCTTGTTTAAGGCATAGATAGGTTCTCGTTCCATTTAGGAACCCTAGTTCACATATCAATAAGTCAAGTAGAAGATGGAAGCCTAAGTTGATTAATATCAAATCAAGCCTTAGTTCAATTCAAGTTCATAATCTCACCTATTAGTGGAATCCAAATTTCATAGTAAGTTAACAACCCAATAGTAGAACATGATTGAAGGCAAGAAACACTATATGCTTTATAAGTCATATTCATCAAGTATGGAGAATCAATCCTTAACAAGTTCAAATATTACAAATCACTCGGCGCAGCAATGTTTCTAATTGCATTAAAAATTCCTCTCAACACAAAATGTACTGAATATTTCTTATTCAGAAATTAGGCTCTTTAAACTATAACTTAGCCTTTTAAATCACTTCATTCGGACTTGTGTTCATCAATCTATGATCATATCAAGATCAAGCTAATAATCTGTTTTTCTTTTATGATTATTCTGCCCAGTCAACTTATAAATTCGACCATTAATTCCTCACAACTCCAAATGTCATGAATTTTATATATTCAGAAACTAGACTCTTGGAATTATAATTTAGCACTTTAAAGCACTCCATTCAGACTTGTATTCTTTAGGATACAGTCACCTCAAGTTCATGTTAAAAATCTGGTTCTCTGTTGTGACTCATTCTACTTAGTCAAATTGTAAATTCAACCATGAATTTCTCACCACTCCAAATTAGGGGATTATTTTCTAGTCTGAAACTAGACTCTTGATACTATACTTTAGACTTTTAAATTACTCCATTAGGACTTGTAGTCATCAAAATGCAGCCCCTCCAAGTTCATGTCAGAAATCTGATTTTCTGTTGTGGTCTGTACTGCATGTCTATCATACAAACTTCACCAAAAATTCCTCATTGATCCAAATGACACATATATTAAATTTCCAAAAACTAGACGCTTTGAGCTAGAGTTTATCATTTTAAAACACTCCAATCAGACTTGTATTCATCAAGTCATGGTCCTCTCAAGTTCAAGACACAAATCTGATTCTCTGCTATGACTTACACTGAGTGTCTATCATAGACAATTCGCCAAATATTCCTCATAAATCCAAATATCATAAATATTACATTTCCAGAAACTAGACTCTCCAAACTACAACTTAGAATTTTAACCTACTCAATTCAGACATGTATTCATCGAAATATGGTCACCTCAATATCACGTTAACAGATTGATTTTCTGGTAACAGCTTACTGGAACAGCCACGATTTGTGACTGATGAAAAATACTTCCTTAACTCCAAAATTTATGAAACTTTACAGAGAGTTACCTAACATGTATAGGTATAACATACTACATTTTTAGAAAATTCCCTTTAGTAGATTAGTAGCAGTAACTTCCCAAAATTTGCCCAAAACAGAAACTGAATTTGTATTGTTTGTTTTCCAACAAGTTCATGAACAACAATGATTCCAAATCAAAGCCTAAACATATTTCAAACTAAACCCAAGACCAAAATCATCAAGTCAAGATCCATGGAAAAATTTCCCGATTTCATAGAAGCATCAAAACATTTTATAAACTTGATAAAACTCTTCCTTAGCATGATCTAAGCAACTTTAATGAAGATTAGCATGACAAACAATCTAGCATACAAAATTCTGGAAATTTGCAGCTTACCTTAAGCCCGTTAAAAGCTGGAGAAAATGAAAACAAACTAAGGATTAGTAGTCTCCTCATCGATAGTTACGATTGGGTGGTCTCGAATCCAAAATCGGGTGGTCGGATCTCCGGGAAATCACAAAACACACACTAATCTCACCAAGAATCTCCCACACACAAGCTCTCATCAATGGTGGCTGAATATGAGGAGTGGTAGGAGGTGTAAGGAGTGGAAGAAATCAGATATTTCAAGTCACAAAGGTTAGGGAGTGAGTGGAAAACAAGTGTCAAGCTCTTATAGGTCAATTTTTAAGTGAGATTAAGTCCCTAATTGAGGACTTAGTGCTAAAATTTTAACTTAGGATTAATCCACTCTAATTAATGTCTAATTAAGGTCTCAAGTCAGATTTAGTAAAATTCATTAAGGGTCTCCAAGTAAATCCAATAAACAAGGCAAAACTCAAATTTCTGGAAATACCGAGAATAACAGATTCAGTCAACTTTAAAAATGCATATGTACTGAAATACAACTCCCAAAACTACAAAAGAGGTATGGTTAGAAAGATCTTGAAGTCTAGTTTCTAACTCATCAAACGGATCTCAATTCCGAGTTGTCTACAGAAAACAATGGTCAAATTACTACAACCCTATCGTGTCCGAGGCGAATACACAAGTCACACCGGAAATGAAACACGAGCGTGTTCAAACTGAAACATGACCAAACCAAAATAATATCAAGTTAATCACCAAGGTCCCCCTAGTCATCCAGGGCCAAACCTAGGATCAAAATAATACTAACCGAGTAATACGACAACACGATAACTAAACTCGCGAATCGGGGAATCAAACTTACGACGACAACTACTATGAACGGCATGGCTACATGTAAAATTGTAAACATGGTTATTATGAATGTAAATTCATCCAAGCAAGTACATAAGAATTCGGGGTCTCACAGTATACATATCTTCTATTGGTTATAACATAAAAATAATAGTAGTAGTATTTTAATTAAAGAGTTTTGAAAGTAGCATCTCTTTTTAAACAATGTGTGATATATCTCTTGTATTGATAATAATACAAAAATTCTTTTATCTAAAGAATTTTGTAATCAATATCTGTTTCTAAATAATGTGGATATCTTTATAACAAATGTGAGATATATTATCTAAAAACATTTTAAACCAATATCCCTTTCATAACCAGTGTGAAATACATATTTTTTCTATTAGTATTAAATATTTTATAAAAAGACTTTTAATATCTATTTCACTCACTAACCAATGTGGAATATATTTCATCATTTTATAATAGTAGTAGAAGTTTTTTATCTAAAAAATATAAAACCAATATCTCTTTTTATATAATGAGATACATATATTCTCTTCTCTTCTATTGATGATAAAAGTAGAACTGCCATGTATGTGAATGCTTCATGTTCTTCCTCTAATGCTCTGACTATACTGTAATATGATTTGAGCGCATAACGTAGGGGTGTAAATCGGAACCACCGAACCACGAAACCAAACCGAACCAAACCAAACCAGTCGGTTTGGTTCGGTTTTGGTCGAAGACGGTTCGGTTTCGGTTTCAAAAATTGGGAAACCACACGTCTCGGTTCGTTTCACGGTTTTTAGTATTGAACCAAACCAAACCGAACCGAATCAAACCACACTATATATTTTTATTTTTTTATTATATAATATATATTATATTACATATATTAATTATTTTGAACCTTTGATTTATTCATTATATATATATATATATATATATATATAGACGGATACTAAACCAAACAAAATGTTGATTGTTAGAGAACTATTATTTTTTCAATTGTTTGTGTTTATTTTAGAATTTGTATTGTTTTATTTATGATAATTTGTTGTTAGTAGTTTATTTCCTAATTTTGACATTAATTCCAAATTAAAATATTATTTTTATTATTATTTTCAATGTTGGTTACTTTCATTAAAAATAATTTATATAAACCACAAAACCGAACCAAACCAAACCAAACCAAGTGGTTCGGTTCGGTTCCAATTCTTACTCGGTTCGGTTCGGTTTGAGATTTTTGGAACCACTAGGAGGCGGTTCGGTTTGTGGTTTTGGCACAAACCGAACCACTTACACCCCTAGCATAACATATATTAGTTCCTATGATTGGACAGTCATCATGTCTGCAGGCTGAATGTTGTGGTTTGTCTATCCTTCTGAATCTTGGGGGTTAGCAGGCATCTTAATTTGCTTCTTGATGCAGTTCTTTATGCTTTCTTTGGGTTGCGGTTGCTTTATATTGCTTGGAGATCAGATTCATCAAAAGAATCTGTTATAATATAAAGACTGCATGCTTTCGATATGTTCCAACACTATTCATATTAATATAAAGACTGCATGCTTTCGATATGTTTTTTTTTTGTCATTTTTTATATTCCTAAGTAATAATACACGTCTGGAACAGACGATTACCTAATCTTCATTTCACAATGGTGTCACATTGTTTGGGTTTATGGGAGTACTGTTATGCAAAAGTAAGTTAGAGAAATTCTTGAAAGTTCAAAATAGATCCAAGACGCAAACTTCACACGATCTACGCTTGTATAGCTCTCTGTAATTTTAGTGCGGCGCTTTGCATTCTGCATTCGATTTAATGCCATGCTTCCACGTGCATCAACCACAGATATAACCTGCAGTATCATAAAAAGCAGCAGAAAGGAGAACACATTACCCAAACAGTTTATAAACACCTTCGATACTATGCACTGTTAACTCCCTCTTTCCTCAATGAAATGGACTATACAACAAAATTAGCAATTTCAGTTGAATAGAATGAAACTCAATCATATCATCATTTTAGTTATTGTGTTGCAGGTAGCAAACATGTCAAGAGACTCTCTGATCTAAAGGTTGGTTCAATCCTAAAAGAGTTTAATTTAGAAAACTTAGATAATTAGTTAAGATAATGCATTACAATCATACCAAGGCTCCTCGCTTTCGCCTGGCCATCCTTTTAGCTCTCATGTCGGTTTTCTACAAAAACTTTCCTAGTCTTAGTATATCTTTCGCCCTTCTCAGCTTCGATATGGTGCGCCTTCTCTAAGAGTAGCATCAACACCAATCTTTTCAACTGGACCCTACTTAAGCCACTGGAAGTTGGTTAAAGAAGATCAATGCAAGATCAAACTTAAACACTAAAGTGGCTAATAGATGACAGTCACAAAACTATCAAATCCATAGCTACAAGCTTCACTGTAAAATTCTATCCGCAATCTAATTATTAGATGCTAGTCACAAAATCTTTAGCAAAGCATGACCTCAGAAAGAGAAGATCCGTCTGGAAAATGGTTTCTCATTGACTCTTTTCCAGGTTTTACTAACCTTTGGAAGCATTGGCTTAATATAGCGACCTCTGTCCTCCGAAAAGATTACATTCTTTGCCCTCCCTGCTTTTCCTTTGTGTCTCTGTGCTTGTTGTGCAAAGAAGAGAAGTTTCTCATCCACCAGACCACCTTCTGCATCAAAGATGAACTCTTCCAGTAATTGGTCCTGTTGCTGTTCGTTCTCTTAATCATTTTCATCCTGCTTAAAAAATGAAACTTCCATCATGGCACAAAAATGATAGATGGACCATACTCAATAAATATTTTGGCATTGAAGATCCATGACTACTATGGATCATTTATTTGTGTTTTGGTGCATTTGGGACGTAATGTAATTCCGAATTTGGGGATGTGGGCATTTTGTTGACTTTGTTATAGTATAGGATGCGGCTGATGCATATTTAATGAAACAATTGGAATAATATTATTATTGATATGTTTCTCATCTCTGTGACTCTTCCTTCCTTCTCTGTCATAGTAAGATGATCTAATTTCCTTTCAAAGTTGGTAGTTCCGTGCAGACGATGGTGTCAAATTTCCTTGTGTTGCTACTGGGATTAGGAATGCAATTCAAGGGAAATTTGTTGTGGGCGATGATGGCCCCACATGGAAGAAAGTGTCTGAGGAGATGAAAGATTATTATTTTAGGGAATGGAATGTAAAAATCTTTATATTCAATCCAGTTAATTAGCTATTTCATTTATACTGAAATATAACATTAGTTTTTTGACTTGTCATTTGCAGAGACACTACAGGTGTGTGACAAACATCCCAGAAAGATAGATAAGAAAATATGGAATACAATGGCGAGCTCCCAATACAAGCTTATGTGCCATAGGGGACGCCAACAGTTCAAGCGAAGTGGACATCCATCTTGGTGCACAAAGCACGATTGGAATCGTCATTTGTTGTTTTATGCAAATGACAACACGAGAAAGAAGTGTCAACAAGCTACTAAAAACCGAGGTAATGGCTTGGGATTATCTAAACATTCAGGGGGTTCTAGGAGTTTTGCGTCTCACGAGCTTGTCATGGTAAGAGTTTATTACTTGTTTATATCGTCTTTGTGGACATCCATTGCATTTGTGTACAGTGTCGTTACTTAACTTGTTTATTTTCTTTGTCATTATAGATAAAGGAGAATCCTGAAAGAGTGATAACACAAGATGATGTTTTCTTGAGAACCCATAAGAAAAAGAAAGGAACGGGCGAGTTTGTGGATGCCAAGTCAAAAAAAAAATCTTTGTGAGTTTATTTATGATACTTAAATTTTTTTACGAATTTACTTTGAGCATTTTATTTTTTATAGATGTATCATTGATCTCAATGTTCATAATATTATTTAAAACTCAAGTTGAAAAGTGAGTTATAATATTAATTTTTAATATTTTAGGAGGATTATACTGCTCGAAAGAAAGGTATAGATTTCGATCCCATAGCTTGGGTTGATGCATCTGGTGGTGTTGCAAAAAATCGTTTGTATGGCTTTGGTTCGTTGGTTCCTGCATCAAAGATCTTGAGTGGCAGTGGCAGCGCAAGTTATTCGTCACATGGAAGTGTGAATGAAGATTTCACACAAACCCAACAATTTCAAGATAAGCTTTGTGAAAAAGTAGAACAAGTGAGGGAAGATATTCAAAAACAAATACAAGCTGACAATGCTGCGGAAATGGAGAAAATCAAAGTTGATTTCAAGCTAATGCAAGAGGAAATTCGGTCACTTAGAGCCCAACAACCTCCACCAATGTCTATGCAGTTTGACATTTAGACATTGCCTTTTGTTAATCACTTGGAGACTCTCAACATTCTCTACACTTTCATGTAATCCGACACTTCGACAATGACTTTTGAATGAAATGCTTAAACTTGAGTTGTTTTAAAAGTTTGATTTTAGATTTCATTTTTTTTTTTTGTAAAATGTGAATTATGAAAATGTTCAATCAGCTACGATTATATATATATATATATATATATATATATATATATTTTGCAACGATATCTTCTGTTGCAATAATATTTATAAAAAAAAATTCAATTACGAACTAGCAACGGAAATATATAAACATTGTAATGGAAAAGTCTGTTGCAAAAATGCAACAAAAAAGTCTGTTGCAAGAATGTAACAAAAAATGCAACGAAAAAGTCTGTTACAAGAATGCAACAAAAAATGCAACGAAAAAAATCTGTTGCAATCTTGCAACAAAAAATGCAACAAAAAGTATGTTACAAGAATGCAATAAAAAATGCAACGAAAAAAATCTGTTGCACGAATGCAACGAAAAAAGTTTGTTGCAAGAATGCAACAGAAAAAGTTTGTTGCAAGAATGCAACAGAAAAAATTAGTTGCTATTTGAAACAGAAGTCAACTGCCCTTAGAAGCACATTTGCAATCGAAAAATTTGAAATTGCAACGCTCGGTTTTCGTTGCAATATCATACAACAGAATACATACGGTTGCACAAAATTTGCAACGAGCATTTTCCAAACCGAATTTGTAACAAACTTTTTCCGTTTCAATCGTCTAATTGCAACGGATTTGCATTTTTTGCAACAGAATTTTCCGTTTCAATTGCTTTGTTTTCTTGTAGTGTTTATTGGTAATAATAGTAATTTAAAATCAACATCAATTTATAACAAATTGGTGATATATATATATATATATATATATATATATATATATATATATATATATATATATTCTATTCTAATAATAGTAAAAGTCTTATATATAATCTAAAATAATTTTAAATCAATATCATTTTTAAACAAGTAGTTTTACACCCGTGCGTTAAACGCACGAACAAAAATATTTTTTTAATTAAATAATATTCAAGCAAAACGAATAAGTAAATCAAAATCAAAAGAATAAATTAAGAAAAATAATGTTTGAGGCAACTACTTAAATATAAATACATCATTTTATTGGTAATATTATAGATTTTGAAAACTTTCCTTATACACAACATTTGTTGTTTTATTTGTTGGCTTTCCATCTTCATCAATATTAATATCTTCAAGCCAGAACGGTTTTTTACCCTATAACCTGCGACATACAATTGACCATGACTGAATATTGGCTTCTTCACGAAGAGTCCTACATGCGAAAGTGATTGACCTTGACTTTTGTTAATTGTCATGACATACGATACTACCAATGGAAATTATTTTTTTCTGAAAACTTGAAAGACAACCTCACATCTGATGGAGACAATGACATTCTTGGTATAAACATTTTGTCTCTAACATTGCTTCCATTCAAAAATTTTGCTTCAACAGCGTGATTCTCAAGCATGGTAAGGATTAGTCTTGTTCCATTACACAACTCTGCAGCAGGGTCAATGTTTCTCAACAACATCACCGAAACACCAACCTTAAGTGTTAATTCATGGTTAGACAATGCTGAACACTTTATACTATTCAAAAACTCTGTAAAATGATTGTCTTCAAACAAACTTGTGTTGTTCTCTGCCCTGCACATATAATTTGAACTCAAATAAGTTCTTTTTTCTAAGTGATTGTTTAGATACCATGTACTCATTTATGGTGTCAAAAACATCAAGAGTCGGGGCAGAGAACAACACAAGTTTATACCATGTCCTTACAAATATGACACGTCATAAAAGACTCCAAAAATGACCGATATATACTTTCAACAATTTACTGGATCAAATTATTTGATGCATTAACCAAAAGACCATTTGAAACTTCCATTGTTGTAACATCATCATTTTCATCATCACATGTACCGTCGCCGATACTTAAAATCCACTCAGAAAATGCCTTCAACACGAGACTACATTCGTCATTGCCAAGAGCTTGAAGTCTTATGTTTTTTGTAAGTCTCTAAACTTTGCATTGCGTCCATAAATGGTACAATTTGTGATCATGTTAACAAAAAACATGTTGAGTTCTTTCGAAGGGTCATTATGGTGGTACTGTTTTGATTTCAAGAATGTCACTGACATCATCTAATCATAGAATTTCATTCAAATTGTAGATAAGACAATTTCCGCTAATGATGTCTTACACAATATCTATATATAAACGTTAGAGTTGTCTAATGTATCACTTCTTTTGAATAAACATGTTTTTAGTCTAGCCAAATGTATGTCATTTTGTCTAGAGTTGTTGATCCTAAGGGCCTTCAAATTTTGTTATGTGATAGTGATAATTGTAATAGTCGTACATGTTCAAGAATAATGTTATAAAACGAAGTATTCCAAAATTTATAACAAAACTTTACATTGAGTAAGTAAGAGACATATATTTAAACGTTTTTTTTTCTGGATCGAAATGACAATGTGATTCGAACATTCTCCATGATTTATTGAATCAACAATGTACGAGATACTTGAACTTGTGAAAGGTGAGTAGGTATGGAAATTGTTCTTCCCTGTATTGTGTACTTGTGTAGCAACTGAAAAAAAATGTATACTTTAAATATAAATAAATAAATAAATAATAAAATTTACTTTAAAAATAATATAATAAATTTTACCATTCGTGATATTCGATAAAGGAAGAACTGAAGTTGGATACAATACATTTTGATTAGAACATTCAATATTATGCTATTGGGAAGCAACATTTGCTGCAACATAATTCATATAAGATTATTACATTAAAGAAACAAACACCAAAAAATCTTCCATTCATACTATTATTTTTATATGGACTAAATAATTCAAAAAACTTTAATACATCTCTTTCAAAAGACTTCAACAAAATTATCGAGACACAATATTATTTTATTGGGTGATAACCGAGCCGGTACCTTTTGGAGAAATGTTAATCACAAAAGTCCACAATATTTTTTCAACCGCTAAAGTACATTTTTGGAGGGAAAATGACAAACACACCCTTAATAAAGACGCACACACAAAGCCCGCCCAAATAAAAGCTAGGCATCACAATAGAAAAGATGGCATCACAATGGAAAAGATGGGCATCGCAATAAGCCCCGCCCAAAGAAAAACTGGGCATCGCAACGGAAAAGATGGGTGTCAAAACTTACGATGCTGGCGTTGGAACTTACGATGCTTATGACGCGAGCATCGAAATGTGTCAAAGACATTCTTCTGTATTAATAGCGATGATCCATTTCGATAGATCCCATCCCGTGCCTTCTAAGTCATGGAAGAATTGCAATGATCACTCACTTTCTGGTATATTTTAGAACCATTTCTACGAAAAGAACAGTTTTCTCGATTGACGAATGAAGAATGGGAGAACTTAGATGAAGAAGGATTCAGAAAGATAGAAAAGACGAGTGAGGGACTTACTAGTGGATTAAAGTCAAGAATTCCTTCTTTCATTAGGAAATGAAATATAAAGTATGAGCTGGAGTCAACTTAAGGAAGAAAGATAAGGCATGCAAGATCAATCTCAAGCAAAATCTGTGAAAGGTAAATGAAGAAAGAGACATAGGTGTTTAATTAATCCTTCACCCTTCCGAAGCAAGGTCAGTTGAGAGAGAGAGCGAGAAAGGGAGAGGGAAAGACATATTTGATTAAAGGAGGGACTAAGATTTAAGGAGAGGGAACTCAAAGGGAGAGGGAAAGCTCTTCTTCCCTTAACCGGCCGACTCTTCTTCCAAGAGTAATGCTTCGGTTTTCGAAAAGTATTGTTTCAGTGGGAAAATATTTTTGCAGTAAAAAAAGTGTACTTCAGCGGTTAACATTTTAGAAAAGAAAAAAATGGACCGGTCCATAATTATTCCTTACCAAAATGAGAAATAAAAAAATTCACCTCATTGAAAAACACTAAAAGTTCTACTATATATAAAATCCAGCCCATTAAAATCTCACATCCACCCTTAAGCCCCATGCCATGTAAGTTGTCCCTTTTAACCTATTAATATAAAATAAAAACTTAGAAAAAATAATATTATGTGTATTTTATGTAAGATGAATCTTCTTGACCCGACTCACTGTGTGTCGGTGAGTTACGTTGTAAGATAGTGAGGCTTCCTCTTACGAATTAAAACCTGTAAGACGGTCTTACTAGAGAACTGCTTTTAATAAAACAATACACGACCTCAACATTTAACCAAATTCAACATCTGTCGTCTAACAAATACAATCCTTCAGTTAGAACCCTTCATTTAGAATCCTTCATTTGACATATATTATTTCACTTCAAAATTTCATTCACCTAACATTCGGTAAGAAATCGTAGCGATCTCTCCAGATTATTCAAATTCTTTAAATTTTTCATTGAGCTGAAAATTGAGCCTATATCATTTTGTTTTACCTTCTATTTCCTTGTACAACTTTTAAAGTTTTTTTTAAATACAAATCTAATAATTTGAGACTTCAATATTTAAAATAAAGTCAAGTATTTAGTAAAAACATTGTTTAATGCTAAATATTTTATTTTACTCTCCGAGATTTGTTATATTCTAAATTTTTAAATATACTTCTCAAGGTTATTTTGAAAAGAATACATAGCTCAAATTTTGAGATTTGAATTTATAACTGATGAATTTATCTGTTACATTTCTTAATATTTTTTATTTAACCATTCTTCATGCTTATAAAAAATATATAACTTTATAGTTAGACTATGTCAACAACTTAATTGTTTAGTTAAGCTGGGACTAACTATTTCCTTGCAACTTTGACTTTGAGAATACATTCGAATCTTTGTTTGTGGACGTCTTTTAGGACAGATGGTAAGAAAGTCATAATAGTTGCAGTAAATATTTTGAGTTCAAAATATCTAAAGCTTATTTCGTGATCGATTTTTTTAAACTTTACAGATTGGTTGAACATCCGCAAAGAACATTAGCAAACTTTATATAAATGTGATGAAAAATAAAAGGTCAAGCATGATATTGTGAATTGTGCTGAGAATGCCAACAGTTTGAGTGTATTCAAAGTTTCTAGAAATGTGTAAATATATTCATGTCAACTTATCTAAAAATATTAAATGTTTAGCATAAAAACAAAAGAAAAAAATAAAAAAACAAAGTGTTTCAGCTTCCAATGTTTCCATTTATGGATATCAATTTTAGGCGGGAAAATCACATTTGTTATTATATAAATATAGATGTAAGATATATATCTTCTATTGGTAATAATGATATAAGTCTTTTATCAAAAAACTTTGAAAACCAACATATTTTCTAATCAATATATGATACATCTCTTTAATTAGTAATTAATAATATTATTTTTAAAATAATATCAATTTCTAACCAATGTAGGATACATCTCTTCTATTGGTAATAATAGTTGAATATTTTATAACCAATGTGAGATACATATCTTGTAAAAATGAAAGTATTTAATTAGTCTAAAGTCTTTAAAATCTAACATTTTTTTTAAACAATGTGTTATACATCTCTTTTATTGGTAATAATATAAAATAATTTAAAATCAACACCATTTTCTAACCAATGTGAGGTATACATCTTCTATTGGTAATAATGATTGAAGTCTTTTATCAAATGACTTTGAAAACCAACATCACTTTACAACCAATGTATGATACATCTCTTCTATTCGTACTTAATAATAGTATTTTTAAAATCAACATCAATTTCTAATCAATGTGAGATACATCGCTTCTATTGTTGAAAAATTAGTGTTTTTAGTGAAAGAAATTGTGCAACTTGAGGCACAAATTTCTTAACATGTCATTTGTTTGTTGGCGAAGATAATTGCACAAATGTGTTCTATTCGGTGAGAGCTTCGAAATGATATATTTATTTGTCCAAATTGAGTTTTGGATGAATAAGATTTCAAGACTTAAAGTATAATACTTGTTAAAAAAAAATAGTGTTTTTAGTAAAAGAAAATGTGCAACTTGAGGCACGAATTTCTTTACGTGTCATTTGTTTGTTGGCAAAAGTAATTGTGTAAATGTGTTATACTCGGCAAGAGCATTGAAATAATATATTTATTTGTCCAAATCAAGTTTTGGATGAATAAGATACGAATGCTTAAAGTATGATGTTAGAAGTGAATCATTAGAAGTAATGTTCCACTTTAAAGAGTTTTATCCCACATTGGTTAGAAGTAGTGTTAGTTGTAAAAGTGTTTTAAATATAAGTCCTCTACTATTGAAAATAGAAGAAGTTATATACAATAATACTAATACCCTTTATCATATTGATTATTATTATGTATTATTATTAGTTAATTGATAGAAATCAAAAGTTTTTAAAACCTCCACATGAATGCTTTAGAGCATCCACAATGGGCAATTCTTAGACAATTCCCAAATTGTTTAAGAATTGTTCACCATTGTGGACAATTCTTATTTGGGAATTCCTCCCGAAAATTCCAGATTAATAATCCATGGAGGGAAGAAAGAGAAGGAGATGCATGAAGGAGAGTGACGACCACCGCTTCAGGAAGCCTTCCAAGCGCTGCCACACGCACGATTGGGAGAGTTGAGGAGTTCGCCATGGGCCATGGCTGTCTGCCACCCACCAGCTTTGTAATTACTATTTATTTTTTGATTTTTTGAAGTTAAAGAATTGGACCGCTTTTTATTTATTCATTTTCTTTTTCTTTTTTGATTTTTTCAAATTGTAACTGTTTTTTATGCCTTTTTTATTTTTTTTAAAATTAAGACCATTAAAATTTAATGAAAATTATTAATTAATACACATTTGTTTTAAATTTATTTATAATATTTAATAGTATAATTAACATTATAAACAGAATTTATTTATATCATTTATTGAATATGCAATATATTAATAAAAATTATAAACTGATTACTTTATTTATCATTGTATTAAATATGCAATATATTAATAAAAGTTATAAATGAATAATTATAAAAACTTAAATAATTATCATTTAAAAAACAATATATCGTATTAATTAATTTATTTACAAATAAAAGTATAAAAATAAAAAGTAATGTAAAGTGAATGATGTGGTAGTGGGACCCATGTAAGAATTGTTGAAGAATCAAAACCATTGTAGAAGAAAATTCTTAAGAGAGAGAAATTATGAAAATGTATAGTTGGTCGTGGGACCCATCTAAGAATATGTGGGGGAATGTGAACGATTGTGGATGCCCTTACAATGAAGATTTATCAAAAGGTGATGAGGTGGCAAAATTATTGTGCTCCTTACCAAATTTATATATATATATATATATATATATATATAGAGAGAGAGAGAGAGAGAGAGAGTTTTTACTTATTGCATTAAATAATTAAATGCTTAGACAAATCTACTCTTTAATTGTTTATATTAAGTTGACTAATAAAATTACTTTTTAATTATCTTATAACATTATTTTTTTTGTTTAAAACATCAATGGACAATATAGATATTTTATATTTATTTTTATCTTTTTTAAATTTTTAATCAATTAAGCTTATAACTAACTAGTTTTTTCACCCGTGCGTTAAACGCACGACATATATATTTTTTCAACTAAACTATACAACAATAAAATAAAGAATAAAAACAATATTAAAAGAATGAATTAAGGGAAACTGTTTAAATAGAAATATATAATTGTAAGACTAACCATTGTAGATTCTAAAAAACATTCTTCTACACAATATTTGTTATTTTATTTGTTCGCTTATCATTTACATCGCATATCAATATCTCC